>CM038220.1:51158789-51242514 GCA_021442155.1 Cymbidium sinense | reverse complement strand
AATAAATCATCAATGGAGCCACTACCAGTCCAATTGTCTTGCCAAAAAAAGGAAGATCCAGAGTTAATCCCCAAAGAAATAAGGGATTTAGCTTCCCATTTGATGGAACAAAGTCTTTTCTATACATGAGAGTCACCCACCTTGTAAGGACAAATGAGAGGATGCTTACCCTGGCAGTACTTGGCAGTCATGAAATTAGCCCAAAGACTATTGTTGCTCCTAAAGTTCCACCAAAGTTTATGAGAGAATGTAGTAATAGCTTCCCAGATCGGCTTATAGATAAGCCCACCTTTAGCAAGGGTGCCACAACTTTTATATCAAGATATCCAATGCATTCTTTTAGTAGAATTGTCTGAACCCCAGAAGAATTTATTAAGAAGATGCTCTATTCTATTTAGGGTAGAATTAGTAGGAACAATGGTTTGAATAAAATATAAAGGCGTGGAGTTAAGGGTACTCTTAAGCAAAGTGAGTCTACCACCAAATGAGAGTAAGTAAAATTCCCATACCGAAATTTTATTAGAAATTTTTTGGATTAACTCATCAAAGAGGTGTGATCTTTTCTGACCTTTATATAAGGGAGCACTAAGATATTTAATAGGAAGTTATTGTTGCTAAAAATTAGTGATTCTCAAGATTTCATTGATTTTATTACTAGAGATTTTAGAGGAAGGAATGGAATAGGTTTTTCCTTCATTAATAGAGAGACCACTTTCCTTCCAAAATTTATTTAAGAAGTTCTTAATATTTTTAATGTGATGAATGGAAGCATTGCAAAAGATAATAAAATCATCAGCAAAACTAAGATGGGAGACTGGAATACCACCAAGAGTTCTAAACAACATGCTTGGATTATTGTTGAAGAGGTCATTAAGGCTCCTAAAAAGATATTCCATAGTAATAATAAAAAGAGAGGGAGACAAGGGATCTCCTTGTCTCAAACCATGCGAAGAAGGGAAGAAACCTAAGGCCTCACCATTTAGAATAACAGAGAACCAAGCATTACTAATACAATTTTTAATGAGGGAGATGAAATGATCAGAGAAGCTAAATAGATGAAGAATTTGAAGAAGAAAGGCCCAAGAGATGTTGTCAAAAGCTTTAGAGATATCCAATTTGAAGAGGATGTTACCACCTCTATTAGAGGCATCCAAGTCATGATTCAGCTCTTGAGCGAGAAGAATGTTATCAGATATCGCTCTACCTCTAATGAAACTAGTTTGGTTAAGAGAAATAATTTTTGAAAGTAGAGACTAATTCTATTGGCAAGTAATTTTGCAATGAGTTTATGAAAAAAGGTGCATAAGTTGATAGGTCTGAAATATCCCGAGGATTAAGGATTATCAATTTTGGGGATAAGGACAATGGAAGTATTAGAAAAATATCTAGGTAGAGGATTAGCATTAAATAAATCAACCATAACATCAACTAAGTCATACTTAATAACAGGCCAACAATTCTGAAAATAGTAGTGTAGCATTTCCCAAGTAAAAAGATTCATGTTATTAAAAATTTGACCAATCTCATCTTCAAAATAGTAAGAAAATGATTATGAAAGATTAAGTGGAATTCAAATGAAAGTTGAGATATTTCTGGGTTTGTCCCCATCAATGAATATGTTTACTAGTACCTTTTACCACCGTAAGTTTCTTCGATAGGTAACGTTATCTTTGGCTTCATTCAAATCCTTTTTAGAAGGATCTAAAACATCATTTTCAAGTCAACAAACCAAATGTTCCATGTTTTTGATATTAGCAAAAAGATTTTTAAAATAATGCTTGTTCCACCAAGCAAGGTTTTGTTTAATTCTTTTAAGCTTAAACTAGAGTCTAATCATACCCTTAACATATTATCAGGGTGAAGGGAGGCCACCCAGTTGGTGGAGACAACATTTAAGAAATCAATGTGCTGAATCCACATATTTTGGAATCTGAAAGAGGTAGAGGAGGATAATCTATTAGAGGCATTTTTAATAGATATCAAAAGAGGAGCATGATGGAATAAAGTTCTGCTCAAGTGTTCAATAGAGGTTTAGGCCATTGATTAATCCAAAGGGAATTAAAGAGAGTCCTATCAAGCCATTGCCAGAGTCTAAAGTTATGCCAAGTGTAATCAGAACCAAAGTAGCCAATCTCAATAAGGTTACAATCAAGAATCATATTAGAGAAATTCCATGGAATGAATGTTAGGAGAACAACCACCCCTTCTTTCAGAGGAAGAGAGGATAGTGTTGAAATCACCCCCAACCAACAAAGGTTTGTTGACAGTTGAAGCAAAAGTTCTTAAATTATCCCAAAGGATGTTCCTACCAACCCTGTTACAAGAAGCATAAATAAAGGAGCTTAGAGCAGAGAAATCACCCAATGAGATGTGATCATTGACAACTTGATGGAGATCATCAAGGATAGATACATTGACTAAATTACTCCAAAAACACTAGATTTATTGCTAATATTATATATGAAGTTATTAAAGCTGAGCATTCTACTAGCATGGTTGATCTTAGAAGAATGTATGAGGGGTTCAATAATAATTAGTAAATTTATATTATTAATACGATAGAGACTTCTAACACAGTTACAAATAATGGGGGTCCCAATCCCTCAAACATTCCAAATCAGAGAGTTAAACTTAAAGGAAATATAAGGTAAGCTAAAGAGAAAATAAATAAATCAGGGGATAAAAAAAGAAAGAAAATAGTCCAATGTCGAAAGATCATTATTTATGAGATGAGGAACTAGATCTAGTAGATCTACTTAAGGTATTAGGGAACATTTTGGCTTTTAAGGATTTCTTTTTAAAAATAGTTTGAAATGGTCTATTTTTGTCCAAAGAGTCACCATCCAAAAGAGATTGATTAGTTGAATTAAGAAAAGGATTAGAGCCAGTTAAAACATTTCTAATGATAACTTCCCCTTCCTTAATTTCAATATCAAGCTGAAAGGTCGGATTAGCATGCATGTTAATCTTAGGATTAGGAGAAGGAGAGGTTGTAATACCATTAAAAGTTTAAATTCCAGGATTAGCTTCATAATTGTTTTCCAGATTTTCCTCCATCATCAAGTTTTCATTCAAATTACCATTAAGGGTCACATGCTCCACCTCATGTTTAGCAGTCAAGAAAAGCAAGGTAGTTTGAGTAGATGCATTATCTTGAGGAGGCAAATTATTATGTAAGGAAGGACAGATAACCAAACCATCTTATTTAACATGTTGATCAACATTAGTAATATCTTTAACCTGCTCAGATTGCAAATTGGCAATAACATCATTGAGCACTTCATTAAGCAATGCAGTAGGTTCCAAAGAGGTAGAAATAGTATTCCCAATTTGATTAACCTTAGGCACATAAATAGATTTACTAACTTTATCACTTGATGGATTAGGATTAGGATCGATAATTTTTCTTTTAAGTTATGAACAACACAAAACATCAATTATCATGCCCATGAATCTTAGGTAATAGAAAATAGGAAAATTCTTAAATTCAACTTTTGATTATAACAAAACTTTTGAACTAATCCAAACTTCATAGGGTTTTAGCCCATTCATAGGGTTTAGGTTTAGGTTGATTAGTTTAGGTTTAGGTGTATTTTTAATTTATTTAGTTACTTAGGTTTATGTTTGAGGTTTAGAGTTTAGGGTTAAGGGTTAGGGTTTATGGTTTAGAGTTTAGGGTATAGGGTTTAGGGTTTAGGGTTTAGGGTTTAGATTTTAGGGTTTATACTATTAGTATTAAAGTTTAGGTTAAGGTTTAGGTTTATGGTTTTTTTTTGGGTTTAGGATTTAGGGTTTAGTTTAGTGTTGTAGATTTAGTATAGGGTTTATGGTTGTAGGGTTTAGGATTTTAGTTTATGCTTTTAGGGTTCAAGGTTTTAGGGTTAGGGTTTAGTGTTTAGGATTGTAGGTTTAGGGTTTAAGATTTAGGGTTAGGGTTTAGGATTCACGTTTATGATTTTTTAATTAAGTAAACCAATTTAGGTTTATTTAGTTTATTTTTATTTATTTTATTTTATTTATTTTTATTTTAGTTTATTATTTTTTATTTAGTTTAATTTATTTATTTTAGGTTTATTTATTTTAGTTTAACATTTTTATTTGAGTTTATTTTTAGGTTTAGGTTTATGTTTATTTTTAGTTGAGTTTATTTTTATTTTATGTTTTAGGTGTAAGTTTTATTTTTTAATGTTATTTTAGGTTTAGGTTTTATTTTATTCTTTTAGGTTTAGGTTTTAGGTTTTATTTTAGGTTTATTTTAAGATTTATTTTTAGTTGAAGTTCACTTTATTTTTAGTTTATTTTATTTTATTTAGTTTAGGTTTAGGTTTATGTTTAGTTTATTTTATGTTTAGGTTTATGTTTTATTTATTTTAATTTAGTTTATTTTAGTTGAGTTTTAGGTTTACTTTATTTTTTATTTTATTTTTATTTTAAGTTTAGGTTTTTTTATTTAATGTTTTAAGTGTTAGATTTTCTTTTTAGGTTTATTTTTTAAGTTTAAGTTTTTATTTTATTTTATTTTAGGTTAATTTTATTTTTATTTTACTTTTGGTTTTATTTTATTTATGTTTTTTACTCTTAGGTTTATTTTATTTTTTTAAATTTTAGTTTAGGTTTTCATCTATTTGAATTTAGTTTATTTGAATTTGTTTATTTTATTTTATTTTTAGGTTGAGATCAACATTTTAGTTCAAGTTTTTATTTTATTTTATTTATTTATTATATTTAGGTTTATGTTTTTTTTATATATTTTATTTTTTAGTTTTGTTTCATTTAGGTTCATTTTTTTAGGTTTTTTGGATTTAGGGTTTAGGGTTTATGGTTTTGGTTTTTTGGGTTTAAGGTTTAGGGGTAGGGTTTAGGGTTTAGAGTTTAATGTTTATTGAAGGTTTGGGTTCAGGGCTTAAAGTTTTTTTTTAAATTACAAAAAGGTAGTTTATTTATTTTATTTATTTTATTTATTTTAATTTTTTTAATTTAGGTATTTTATTTTATTTTATTTTTATATTTAGTCTTCCTTTAGTTGAGTATTTGTATTTTATTTTTTAGGTTTATGTTTTATTTTTTATTTTATGTTTAGGTTTATTTTTATTTTATTTTTTTAGGTTTAGGTTTTAGGTTTTATTTTAAGTTTGTTTTAGGTTTTATTTTTTATTTAGGTTTAGGTGTATTTTAGTTTATTTTCTATTTATTTAGGTTTATTTAGGTAGTTTAGGTTTTAGGGTAGGGTGGGGTTTAGGATTTAGGGTTTAGGTTTAGGTTTAGGGTTTAGAGGGTTTAGGTGGAGGGTTTAAGGTTAGTTTAGGGTTTAGGTTTATGGTAGTTTTAGGTTTAGAGTTTGAGTTTTAGTATAAGTTTGATGTTTTCATATATATATATATATATATATATATATATATATATATATATATATATTTATATATATATATATATATATATATATATATATATATATATATATATATATATATATATATATATATATATATATTAACAGAGAATAAATTCACATTCAACTTTTCTTCCTTTTGATTTCATCAACCAAGTAAAGTTTTTAAGACACAAGTGGTGACATAGATCAAAATTGAGCATGCATAGAGAAAATCAAAATCCTTGGATAACTAGAACCATTTTTACTGAAAATACATAATTCCATCAGCAGCAGATTGAATCGTCCATTCTTTTCCCAGTAACCACCCCGGCCTCCGAGTGGGATACACCATAATATCTGATCTCTCCTCCGCCACCATAATGGTTGTAACCTCAGTTGCTCCTCCCGCCTCCATAACCACCACTTCTCTAACCAGCATCTACATATCCACCAGCACCTCTAAATCCCCCGCCACAATTATGATAGCTATCACCTCCGCCTGCATCAGGTCAAGACTGACACGGGTTGATGGTGATGTTTCTGCCATCAAGGTTCTACCCATTGTTAGGGTTTAAGTTTAGGTTTATTAGGTTTTAGGATTTAGGTTTATTTTTTAATCTATTTAGTTACTTTAGGTTTAGGTTTAGTATTTGAGGTTTAGGGTTTATGATTTTAGTTTATTTAGTTTATTTTTTAGTTATTTAGTTTATTTTTAGTTATTTAGTTTATTTTATTTTTATTTTTATTTAGGTTTATTTTAATTTTTATTTAGTTTAGTTTATTTATATTATTTATGTTTTTATTTTAGTTTATTTTTGGTTAAGGTTTAGGTTTATATTTATTTTTTAGTTTAGTATTATTTTTATTTTATTTTTAAGTTTAGGTTTTATTTTTTATTTTTAGTTTAACGTTTAGGTTTTCATTTTATTTTCTAAGGTTTAGGTTTTAGTTTTTAATTTTAGGTTTATTTTTAGGTTTTAATTTTTAGTTTTGGTTTAGACTTATTTTTAGTTTATATTATTTTATCTAATTTAGGGTTTAGGTTTAGTTTAGTTTAGGATTAGGTTTAGGTTTTATTTATTTTAGTTTAGGATTAGGTTTATTTTATTTTCTTTATTTTATGTTTAGGTTTTTTTTAGTTTAGGGTTTATTTTTTTAATTTTTAATTTTTAGGTAATATTTTATGTTTATTTTTATGTTCATATATTTAATTAATTTTATTTTATTTTATTTCATTTTAGGCTTATTTATTTATTTTTATTTAATTTTTTTATATTTTATTTTATTATTAATATTATTTTAGTTTAGTTTAGGTTTTTTTTTATTTATTTTATTTAGTTTTATTTATATTTTTATTTATTTAGGTTTAGGTTTTAGGTTTAGGTTTAGTTAGGTTTTGTTTATTTTCTTATTTTTAGGTTTTTATTTAAAAGGTTTAGGTTTTAGGTTTTAGGTTTAGGTTTTAGTGATTAGGTTTAGTTAGGATTAGGTTTGGGTTGGGTTTGGGATTTTAGGTTTATGGTTTAGGGTTATATGTTTTAGGGTTTAGGTTTAGGGTGGGGGTTAGGGTTTGGGGTTTGGGTTTAGGGGTTTGGCTGGGCTTTTTTTTTTTAAAATTTTAAATTTTCTCATTTTAATTTTTTTTAAATTAAGTACACTTATAGGTTTAGATTTATTTAGTTTATTTTTATTTTGATTTTGATTTCTTTTATTTTTAATTTAGTTTATTTATTTTATGTTTATTTATTTTTTAATTTAGATTTTTATTCTATTTTATTTTTAGGTTTAGGTTCAAGTTTTTTTTTTAGTTTAGTTTTATTTTTCCTTTATTTTGTTTTAGGTTTAGGTTTTTATTTTATTATCTTAGGTTTAGGTTTTAGGTTTTATTTGAGGTTTTTTTTAGGTTTTATTTTTTAGTTTAAGTTTATTTTAATCTAATCTTTTTTTTATTTAGTTTAGATTTTAGGTTTATTTTATTTATTTTACTTTAGGTTTAGACTATTTTATTTTTTACTTTAGGTTTTCATTTTTTTTTAGTTTAGGGTTTAGGTTTTATTTTTTATTTATTTTTTGGCTTTTTCAAGTTTATTATTTTTGGTTTAGGTTTTCATTAAGTTTATTTTATTTTATTTTAGGTTAATTTTATTTTTATTTTTTTAGTTTTTTATTTTATTTAGGTTTTATTTTTAGTTTAGTCAGGTTATTATTTATTTTATTTAAGTTTTTTTTATTTTTTATTTTATTTTTTAGGTTTAGGTTTAGGTTTTACTTTATGTTTTTATTTTATTTTATTTTCTTATTTTATTTTGGTTTAACTTTTTTCTTTATTTTATTTTTGGGTTTTAATTAGTTTAGGTTTAGGTATTTAGATTTTTAGGGTTTAGGGTTTAGGGTTAATTTAGGGTTTAGGGATTAGGCTTTAGGGTTTTGGGTTTAGAGTTTAGGGTTTTTTTTTTGGTTTAGGGTTTGGGGTTTAAGTTTTAGGTTTTAGGGTTTGTGGCTGGGTTTTAGGTTTGTGGTTTTGTTAGGGTTTAGGCCTTATGGTTTAGTTAGTTTTAGGGTTTTGGGTTTTGGGTTTAGTTAGGTTTATGGTTTTAGGTTTTAGTTTATGGTTTTGGGTTTTTGGTTTTTTTTTTTAATAATGAACAAATTCAGATTTACAACATTTTTTCTTTTATTTAATTAGTTTATTTAGTTTATTTTTTATTTATTTTAATATTTCAATTTTATTTTATTTATGTTTATTTTTTCATTTTATTTAGTTTAGTTTATTTATTTTAGGTTTATTTAATTTAGTCTAATTTTTTATTTTAGTTTATGTATTTTATTTTATTTATTTTTGGATTAGGTTTAGGCTTAGGTTTATTTTTTATAATTTAGTTTTATATTTCTTTTATTTTAGGTTTAGGTTTTTTTTTATTTTATGTTTAGGTTTAAGTTTTATTTTTTTTTTTTTTAGGTTTAGGTTTATTTTTAGGTTATATTTTTTAAATTAGGTTTAGGATTATTTTTGATTTAATTTATTTTATTTAATTTAGGGTTTAGGTTTAGGTTTATGATTAATTTATTTTTGGTTAGTTTATTTTAGTTTTGTTTAGGTTCATTTTATTTTGTTTATTTTATTTTTATTTTAGGTTTAGGTTTTTTTTAGTTTAGGGTTTAGGTTTTACTTTTAGGTATATTTGTAGGTTTATCTAATTTTAGATTTATATTTTATGGTTTTATTTTTTGTGTAGTCATTTATTTATTTTATTTAGTTAAGTTTTATTTTTTATTATATTTTTTAGGTTTAGGTTTAGGTTTAGTTTATTTTATTTTATTTTATTTGTTTATATTTTTAGTTATTTTATTTTAAGTTTTAATTAGTTTAGGTTTAGGTTTTATTTTTTAAAGTTTAGGGTTTAGGGTTTGGGTTTTAGGTTTAGGGTTTAGTTTTCTTTTAGGTTTAGGGTTCAAAGTTTAGTGCTTAGGGTTTAAGCTAGTGTTTAGGTTTTAAGGTTTAGGGAGTTTGGGTTTAGGATTTTATGGTTTAGGGTTTAGGGTTTAGGTTTTAGGTTTAGGGTTCAGTGTTAGTTTAGCATTTATGATTTTGATTTTTTTTTAATGAGAACAAATTCAAATTTGCAACATTTCTTTTTTTGTTCAATTAGTTTATTTAGTTCATTTTTTATTAATTTAGTTATTTTTACTTTTTATTTTTATTTATGTTTATTTTTTATTTAGTTTAGCTTATTTATTTTAGGTTTATTTATTTTAGTCTCGATTTTTTATTTTCATATAGTTATTTTATTTTAGTTTATTATTTTGGATTTGGTTTTGGTTTAGGTTTATTTTTTAGTTCAGTTTTATTTTTATTTTATTTTTTAAGTTTAAGTATTATTTTTTATTTTATGTTTAGGTTTAGGTTTTTATTTTATTTTTTTAGGTTAAGGTTTTTAGTTTTTATTTTAACTTTTAGTTTTATTTAGATTTAGGTTTATTTTAATTACTTTTATTTTATTTAGTTTAAGGTTTAGGTTTAGGTTTAGGTTTTATTTATTTTAGTTTAGTTTATTTTATTTTAGTTTAGTTTATTTTATTCTAGGTTTAGGTTTATTTTATTTTATTTTAGGTTTAGGTTTTTTTTTTAGTTTAAGGTTTAGGTTTTACTTTTAGGTTTACTTTTTAAGTTTAGGTTTTTATTTAGTTTTTATTTTATAATATTTTTGGTTTATTTTAGGGTTTTTTTTTGTTTTTATTTTACATTTTGTTTTTATTTTATTTAGGTTTTTTATTATTAGGTTTATTTTATTTTTTAGTTTAATTTAGGTTTTTATTTATTTTATTTTTTTATTTTAGTTAGTTTTTTTTTTAATTTTAGGTTTAGGTTCAAGTTTTAGTTAAGGTTTTTATTTTATTTAAGTTTAAGTTTTTTTATTTATTTTATTTTTAGGTTTTATTTAGTTTAAGTTTAGGTTTTTAGGGTTTAGGGTTTAGGGTTTTGTGTTTAGGGTTTTAGGGTTTAGGGTTTAGTGTTCGGGTTTAGGGTTGGGTGGGTTATGGATTTTTAGTTTTTAGGGTTTAGGGTTTAGGGTTTAAGTTATTTTTTTAAGGTTAATGGTTTTAGGGTTTAGGGTTTAGGGTTTTAGGCTTAGGATTTATTGTTTAGGGTTTAGGGATAGTTTTAGGGTTTAGGGTTTTTTTATTTCATCTATTTTTTATTTTTGTAAAATTAAGTAAACTAGTATGTTTGGGTTTATTTAGTTTATTTTTTATTTTAGTTTAGTTTATTTTTTAATTTGATTTAGGTTTATTTTTATTTTTATTTTTATTTTTATTTAGTTTAGTTTATTTTTTGTAGCTTTATTTATTTTTGCTTAGGTTTTTATTTTATTTTACTTTTTTAGGTTTAGGTTCAGGTTTTAGTTTATGTTTTTTAGTTTAGTTTTATTTTTATTTATTTTTTTAGGATTAGGTTTTTTTTAGGTTTATGTTTTTATTTTATTTGTTTAGGTTTAGATTTTAGGTTTTTATTTTAGGTTTATTTAAGGTTTTATTTTTTAGTTTAGGTTAAGGTTTATTTTTAGATTATTTTATTTTATTTACTTTATTTTTAGGTTTTGTTTATTTTAGGTTTAGGTTTAGGTTTTTTTATTTTATTTTAGGTTTTGGATTATTTTATTTTTATTTTAGGTTTATGTTTTTTTAGTTTGAAGTTTAGGTTTTATTTATTAATTATTTTTAGGTTTTTTTTAAGTTTTAGGTTTTTATTTAGTTTTTATTTTAGGTATATTTTATTTTTATTTTTATTTTAGGTTTAGTTTTTATTTTATTTAGGTTTTTTAGTCTTAGGTTTATTTTGTTTTTTTAGTAAAGTTGAGTTTTATTTTATTTAGTTTAGGTTTTAGGTTTAGGTTTAGTTTTTATTTATTTTAGTTTAGTCTATTTTAGTTTAGGATTATGTTTATTTTATTTTCATTATTTTAAGTTTAGGTTTTTTAGTTTAGATTTAAGTTTTATTTTAGTTATTTTTGGTTTTATTTTTCATTTATTTTTTAGATTTAGGTTTTATTTAGTTTTATTTTATTTTTTTTTTATTTTAGGTTTATTTTAATTTTTAGTTTCATTTAGGTTTTATCTATTTTATTTTAGTTTAGTTTTATTTTATATTTATTTTATTTTATTTTAGTTTTAGTTTTAGTTTAGATTTTATTTTATTTTATTTTATTTTAGTTTAGGGTTTAGGGTAGTTTAGTTATGGTTAATTTAGGTTATTTGTGTTTAGGGTTAGTAAGGTTAGGTTTAGGTTTGTTTTAGTGTTTTAGAGTTTTTTTAGGTTTAGGGTTTAGTGGGTCTTTATGTCAGATCTTTAGGGTTTTAGGGTGGGGTTTAGGGTTATTTTAGTGTTTAAAGTTTAAAGTTTAGGGTTTATGATTTAGGTTTGGGTAGTTAGGTTAGTGAGCAGAGTTTAGGGTTAGGGTCAGTATTTAGAAGATTTAGAGTTAAGGGTGGGGTAGGTTTAGGGTTTAGTGAGTTGGTTAGGGGTTTTATTTAGGTTAGGAGGATTTAGGTTTAGGTTTAGGGTTTAAGGTTTAGGGTATTTTTTAAATTAAAGAAACTAATAGGTTTAGGTCTATTTAGTTTATTTTATATTTTTAGTTAGGTTTATTTTGTATTTTTTTTTTATTTTTTATGTGTATTTCTTTAGTTTAGGTTTATTTTAGTTTATTTATGAGGTTTAAGTTTAGGTTTATGTTTTTTAAGTTTATTTTATTTTTATTTTATTTTATGTTAAGGTTTATTTTTTATATTTAGGTTTAGGTTTAGGTTTTTATTTTACTTTTCTTAGGTTTAGGTTTTTTTTATTTTAGGTTTATTTTAGGTTTAATTTTTATCTACATTTAGGTTTATTTTAATTTATTTTATTTTATTTAGTTTAGGTTTAAGTTTAGTTTAGGTTTATTTTATTTTTAGGTTTAGGTTTTATTTATTTTAGTTTAGTTTATTTTAATTTAGGTTTATTTTATTTTATTTTTTTAGGTTTAGGTTTTTTTTTGTTTATGATTTAAGTTTTATTTCTAGGTTTATTATTTTAGTTTAGGTTTTTATTTAATTTACATTTTATTTTATTTTAGGTTTTTTTATTTTATTTAGTTTAGTTTAGGTTTTTATGTATTTAATTTTAGTTTAGTTTTTAATTTTTAATTTTTATTTAGGTTTAGGTTTACATTTTAGTTTAGATTTTAATTTTTTTTTATTTTTTCTTATTTTATTTAGGTTTAGGTTTTTATTTATTTTATTTTAGGTTTAGGAAATTAGGTTTTTAGGGTTTGAAGTTTAGGATTTTGGATTTAGGGTTTAGTTTTTAGGGTTTAGGCTTTAGCATTGTGATTAGGGTTTATGGTTTAGGGTTGTAGGTTTAGGGCTTTTTATTTTGGGTTTGGGTTTAGGTTTTGGGTTTGGGTTTAGGGTTTAGGTTTATTTATTTTAGTTTAGTTTATTTTAGGTTTATATTTTATTTTGTTTATTTTGAGTTTTATTTTTTTTTGAAGTTTTTTAGGTTTATTTTTTAGGTTTAAGTTTTTATTTTATTTTATTTTATGTTTATTTTTTATTTTATTTAAGTTTTTTATGTTTAGGTTTATTTTCTTTTTTAACTTTAATTTAGATTTTTATTTATTTAATTTTAGTTTAGATTTTATTTTAGGTTTAGGTTTATGTTTAAGTTTAGTTCAACTTTGTTTTCATTTTTGTTAGGTTTTATTTAATTTTTAAGTTTATTTAGGATTAGGGTTTAATGTTTAAGGTTTAGGATTTATGGAGTTTAGGTTTAGGTTTAGAGTTTGGGTTTAGGGTCAGAAAGGTTTGGGAAGATTTAGTGGTAGTTTAGTTAGTTTTATTAGGGTTAGGAGTTATTTAGGGTTTAAGGTTTTGGTTTAGGGAGGTGTAGGTTAAGGAAGTTTAGGATCATTTAGAGTTTAGGTTTAGTGCAAGCTCAGGATTAGTTTTTGTGGTTGGTTGCAACATAAAGTGGATGATGGGTTTGGGGTTTAGGTAGTTTGAGTTTAGGTTTAGGGTTATGCTTAGGGTTTAGGGTTTAGGTTTAAGTTTAGGTTTAGTTTTATTTTAGGTTTAGGTTTAGGTTTTAATTTATTTTTTAGGTTTAAGTTTTAGTTTTTTAGGTTTATTTTATGTTTATTTTTAATTTAGATTTAGGTTTATTTTTAGTTTATTATATATTATTTAGTTTAGGCTTATGTTTTGGTTTAATTTATTTTAGATTTAGGTTTAGGTTTTATTTACTTTATCTAGTTTATTTTTGTTTAGGTTTATGTTTATTTTCTTTTTATTTTTGGTTTAGGTTTTTTTAATTTTGGGTTTAGATTTTTTTTTTATTGTTTGGTTTTATTTTTAGGTTTATTGTTTAGGTTTAGGTTTTCATTTAGTTTTTATTTTATTTTATTTTTGGTTTATTTTATTCTTATTTTACGTTTAGTTTTTTATTTTATTTATGTTTTTTATTATTAGGTTTATTATTTTTAGTTTAGTTTAGGTTTTTATTTATTTAATTTTATTTATTTTTATTAGTTTTTTTTTTTATTTTTAGGTTTAGACTTTGGTTTTAGTTTAGGTTTTTCTTTTATTTTATTTTATTTATTTTATTTAGGTTTGGGTTTTTTTTATATATTTTAATTTTAGGTTTTATTTTATTTAGGTTTAGGCTTAGGTTTTAGGGTTTAGTTTAGGTTTAGGTTTAGTTTTTTTTAGGGTTTAGAGTTTAATGTTTAGGCTTTAAGGTTTAGGGTTAGCTTAAGGTTTAGAGTTTTTTTTTAAATTAAGTAAACTTGTAGGTTTTGGTTAATTTAGTTTCTTTTAATTTTAATTTTAATTTTTGTTTATTTTTTATTTTTATTTAGTATAGTTTATTTATTTTAGTTAGGATTTTTATTTTATTTTATTTTTTAGGTTTAAGTTTAGGTTTAGGTTAATGTTTATTTTTTAGTTGAGTTTTATTTTTATTTTATTTTTAGGTTAAGGTTTATTTTTAAGTTGAATTTTATTTTTGTTTTATTTTTTAAGTTTAGGATTTATTTTTATCTTTAGGTTTAGGTTTATGTTTTTATTTTATTTTCTTAAGTTTAGGTTTTAGGTTTTATTTTAGGTTTTTTTTCATTTAAGTTTAGGCTTTTTTTAGTTTATTTTATTTTATTTAGTTTAGGTTTAGGTTTAGGTTTACTTTATTCTAGGTTTAGGTTTAGGGTTTACGGCTAGTTTACAGTTTAAGGTTTAGGGTTTAGGGTTTGGGATTTAGGGTTTAGGGTTTAGGTTTTAGGGTTTAGGGTTTAGCTTTTAGGTTTAGGGTTTAGGTTTTAGTTTAGGGTTTAGGGTTTTGGTTTTAATCACAAATAAATTCAAATACAACATTTCTTCTTTATGATTTCATTAACCAACAGCCTAAGTTTTCAAGATGCAAGTGTCTGGTTAAAAATGAACATGCATAAAGAAAATCAAAAACCCCTAGATAACTAGAACTATCTCTACTATAAAGACACAGTTCCATAAGAAGCAGATTGGATCGGTCGTTCTTCAGTTTCTCTAGTTCCCATCAAAGCCACCTTGGCCTCTCCAGTAGTAGGATCCACCATCATATCCCCGATCTCTCCCTCTGCCACAACCATAATGTAACTTCTGTCGCTCCTCTCGCCTCCATAACCACCACCACCTCGACCACCACCTCCATATCTACCAGCACCTCTAAATCCCCCATCATCAGTTCCGTAACCACCGCCTCTACCTCCTTCACAAGATCTAGACTGTGGTTGGTTGATGGTGATGTTCCTGTCGTCAACGTTCTGCCCATTCTTAGGGTTTAGGTTTAGGTTTATTTGGTTTTTGGGTTTAGGTTTATTTTTTTAATTTTATAGTTACTTTAGGTTTAGGTCTAGTATTTGAGGTATAGGGTTTACGGTTTAAGGTTTAGGGTTTATGGTTTTAGGGTTTATGCTATTAAGGTTTAGGATTAGGGTTTAGGGTTTTTTAGGGTTTACGGTTTAGGATTTAGGGTTTTTTAGGGTTTAAGGTTGTAGGTTTAGGATTTAGAGTTTATTATTGTAGGTTTAGGTTTAGGGTTTAGGGTTCATTTAGGGTTTAGGGTTTAAGGTTTAGGGTTTTGGGTTTAGAGTTAGTTTTATGATTTAGGGTTTAGGATATAGGGTTTAAGGTTTATTTTTGTAGATTAAGTTTAGGTTTAGGTTTATTTTTTAGTTGAGTTTTATTTTTATTTTATTTATTAGGTTTAGGTTTTATTTTTAATATTATGTTTAGGTTTAGGTTTTGAATTTTGGTTTATTTTTAGGTTTTATTTTTTAATTTAGGTTTAGGTTTATTTTTATTTTAATTTATTTTATTTACTTTATGGTTTAGGTTGAGGTTTAGGTTTTATTTATTTTAGTTTGGTTTATTTTAGTTTAGGTTCAGGTTAATTTTATTTTTTTATTTTATTTTTCTTTTAGGTTTAGGTTTTAGTTTAAGGTTTAGATTATTTTTTTTTTTTTAAGGTTTAGATTTTTATTTAAATTTTATTTTATTTTATTTTAAGTATATTTTATTATGATTTTAGGTTTAGTTTTTATTTTATTTAGGTTATTTATTTTTTTAGTTTAGTTTAGGCTTTTATTTATTTTATTTTAGTTAAGTTTTTATTTTTTATTTTATTTCTTTTTAGGTTTAGGTTTTGGTTTTAGTTTATGTTTTTATTTTATTTTATTTTCTAATTTTATTTTGGTTTATTTTTTATTTATTTTATTTTTAGGTTCTAATTTGTTTAGGTTTAGGTTTTTAGCTTTTTAGGGTTTAGGGTTTAGGGGTTAAGGTTTTTTATGTGTTTAGAGTTTAGGGTTTAGGGTTTAGCAATTATGTTTAAGGTCTAAGGTTGAGGAGTTAGAGTTTTAGGGTTTTGGGTTTAGGATTTTAGGTTTTGGGTTTAGGGCTTTTTAAGTTTTAGGTTTAGGGTTCAAGTTTTAGTTTAGGGTTTAGGATTTTGGTTTATTTTTAATAGAACAAATTCAATTTACAACATTTCTTCTTTTGTTTAATTAGTTTATTTAGTTTATTTTTATTTATTTTAGATTATGTTATTTTTAATTTTATTTTTTATTTTATTTTGTTTATTTTTTATTTTGTTTTAGTTTTAGTTTATTTTTTTGGATTAGGTTTATTTATTTTATTTTATTTTTTAGGTATAGTTTTATTTTTATTTTATGTTTAGGTTTTAGGTTTTATTTAGGCTTATTTTTAGGTATTATTATTTTTATTTAGGTTTAAATTTATATTTAATTTGTTTTATTTTATTTATATTAGGGTTTAGGTTTAGGTTTAGGTTTTATTTGTTTTAATTTAGTTTATTCTTGTTTAGGTTTAGGTTTTTTTAATTTTTTTTATTTTATTTATTTTATTTTCCTTTTAGGATAATGTTTGTTTTAGTTTAGGTTTAGGATTTATTTTTAGGTTTACTTTTTACATTTAGGCTTTTATTTAGTTTTTATTTTATTATATTTTAGGTTTATTTTGGGTTAATTTTATTTTTAATTTACATTTAGTTTTTATTTTATTTAAGTTTTTTACTTTTAGGTTTATTTTATTTTTTAGTTTAATTTAGGTTTTTATTTTTTATTTTTTTTTTTTTTTTTTTTTTTAGGTTTGTTTTATTTTATTTTATTTTATTATATTAAGTTTTAGATTTTTTTATATTTTATTTTAGGTTTTATTTAGTTTAGGTTTAGGTTTTTAGATTTTTAGGGTTCAAGGTTCATAGTTTAAGGTTTAGGGTTTAGGGTTG
Source organism: Cymbidium sinense (assembly GCA_021442155.1). Taxonomy (NCBI): domain Eukaryota; kingdom Viridiplantae; phylum Streptophyta; class Magnoliopsida; order Asparagales; family Orchidaceae; genus Cymbidium; species Cymbidium sinense. The sequence continues at coordinate 51,225,826 of CM038220.1, read as the reverse complement.
AGGGTTTAGTGTTTAGGCTTTAGGGTTTAGGGTTTTTATGATTTAAGGTTTAGGGTTATTTTAGGGTTTGTTTTTTTTCCTTAGGGTTTAGGCTTTAGGATTTAGGGTTTAGGGGTGCAAAGTTTGGGGATTAGGGTTTAGGGTTTATTTTTAGTTTTAGCATTTATTTAAGGTTTAGAAATAGGGTTTTAATTTATTATTTTATTTTTTTTAAATTAAGTAAACTAGTAGGTTTATGTTTATTTAATTTATTTTTTATTTATTTTATTTTTTATTTTTATTTAGGTTTATTTTTATTTTTATTTGGTTTAGTTTATTTATTTTAGCTTTATTTATTTTAGTTTAGGTTTTGGTTTAGGTTTAGGTTTTGGTCTAGGTTTATGTTTATTTTTTAGTTTACCTTTATTTTTACTTTATTTTTTTTTAGGTTTAGGTTTTATTTCTTATTTTATATTTAGGTTTAGGTTTTTATTTTATTTATTTTGGTTCAGATTATAGGTTTTTATTTTAGGTTTATTTTAGATTTTATTTTTTAGTTTAGGTTTAGGTTTAGGTTTGTTTTTAATTTATTTTACTTTATTTAGTTTAGGTTTAGGTTTAGGTTTAGTTTATTTGAGGTTTAGGTTTTATTTATTTTAGTTTAGTTTATTTTAGTTTAGGTTTTGGTTTATTTTATTTTAATTTTCGGTTAAGATTTCTTTTTTTAGTTTTAGTTTTAGGTTTTTTTTATTTATTTTTAAGTTCTATTTTTAGGTTTAGATTTTTATTTAGTTTTTATTTTACTTTTTTTTATTTCAGGCTTAGTTTTTATCTTATTTAGGTTTTTTATTCTTAGTTTAATTTTGTTTTTTTTAGTTTAGTTTAGGTTTATTTTTAGTTTATTTTATTTTATTTAGTTTACATATTAAGTTTAGTTTAGTTTAGGCTTATGTTTAGGTTTTATTTATTTTAATTTATTTTATTTTAGTTTATGACAATGTTTATTTTCTTTTCTTTATTTTAGGTTTAGGTTTTTTTTAGTTTAGGGTTTAAGTTATATTTTTTATTTATTTTTAGGTTTTATTTTTATATTTATTTTTTTGATTGAGGTTTTTATTTAGTTTTTATTTTATTTTATTTTAGGTTTATTTTTTTATTTTAACTTTAATTTTTCTTTTTTGGGTTTTTATGTATAGGTTTATTTTATTTTTAAGTTTAGTTTAGTATTTTATTTATTTTATTTTAGTTAAGTTTTTATTTTATTTTATTTTAATTTTAAGTTTAGGTTTAAGTTTAGGTTTTAGTTTAGGATTTTATTTATTTTATTTTATTTATTTTATTTTATTTTAAGGCTTTTTTATTTATTTTATTTTAGGTTTTATTGAGTTTAGGTTTAGATTTTAAGTTGTAATTTAATTTTATTTATTTTATCTTTAGGTTTTATATTTTTAGGGTCTGGTTTACAAGGGTTTAGGGTTTAGGGTTTAGGGTTTAGGGTTTATGGATTAGGGTTTAGTGTTTAGGCTTTAAGGTTTAGGTTTTTTAAGGTTTAGGGTTTAGGGTTTTTTAGGCATCTGGGTTTAGGGTTTATGGTTTAGAGGTTTGGGTTTAGGGTTTAGGGTTTAGGGTTTTAGGGTCTATGTTTTTAGTGATTATTTAGGGTTTTGTAGGCTTAGTTTAGGGTTTAGGTTTTGAGTTAGGGTTTTTTTTTGGTTTTAAATTAAGTAAACTAGTAAGTTTCGGTTTATTTAGTTTTATTTTTTATTTATCTTACTTTATTTTGATTTAGGTTTATTTTTTTTATTTAGTTAAGTTTATTTATTTTAGTTTTATTTATTTTAATTTAGGTTTTTTTTAATTAATTTATTTTTAGGTTTAGGTTTAGGTTTAGGTTTTAGTTTTATTTTTATTTTATTTTTTAGGATTAGGTTTTATTTTTTATTTTTATTTTTATTTTTAGGTTTTTTTTTATTTTTTTAGGTTTAGGTTTTATGTTTTTATTTTAGGTTTATTATAGGATTTATTTTTTAGTTTATGTTTAGGTTTCTTCTTATTTTATTTTATTTTTTTAGTTTAGGTTTAGGCTTTGGTTTAGGTTTTATTTATTTTAGTTTAGTTTATTTTATTTTAGGTTTTGCTTTATTTTATTTTTATTTTAGGTTAAAGTTTTTTTCTTAGTTTAAGGTTTAGGTTTTATTTTTTTTTATTTTAGATTTTTTTTAGGTTTAGGTTTTATTTAGTTTTATTTTATTTTATTTTAGGCTAATTTTATTTCTATTTTAGGTTTATGTTTTATTTTATTTTAGTTTTTTATTCTTAGGTTTATTTTGTTTTTTAAGTTTAGTTTAGGTTTATTTTTAGTTTATTTTATTTTATTTTGTTTAGGATTTAGGTTTAGTTTTGTTTAGGTTTAGGTTTAGGTTTTATTTATTTTAGTTTAGTTTATTTTAGTTTATAATTAGGTTTATTTTCTTTTCTTTATTTTAGGTTTATGTTTCTTTTAGTTTTAGGGTTTGACTTTTATTTTTATTTATTTTTAGGTTTTATTTTTGCGTTTATTTTTTTATTTAGGTTTTTAATAAGTTTTTATTTTATTTTATTTTAGATTTATTTTTTTTATTTTATGTTTAGTTTTTATTTTATTTGGGTTTGTTATTTTTAGCTTTATTTTATTTTTTAAATTTAGTTTAGGTTTTTATTTATTTTATTTTAGTTTAGTTTTTATTTTTTATTTTATTTTTAAGTTTAAGTTTAGGTTTAGGTTTTAGTGTAGGATTTTATTTTATTTTATTTTAATTATTTTAATTAGGTTTAGGGTTTTTTATTTATTTTATTTTTAGGTTTTATTTAGTTTAGGTTTATATTTTTAGGTTTTTAGGGTTTAGGGTTTATGGTTTAGGGATTAGGGCTTAGTCTTTAGGGTTCAGGGTTTAGGGTTTGGGGTTTAGGTTTTACTATTTACAGTTATATATTTTAGGGTTTAGGATTAGGGTTTTTTTCTTTTTTTCCAATTTGTTTTTAATTAAGTAAACTTGTAGGTTGAGGATTATTTAGTTTTTTTTTTATTTTGATTTAGGTTTATTTTTATTTTTATTTATTTTAGATTATTTATTTTTGGTTTATTTATTTTAGTTTATTTTTTAGGTTTAGCTTTAGGTTTAGGTTCATTTTTTTAGTTTAGTTTTTTTTTTTTAATTTAGTTTTTAGGTTTAGCTTTTGGATTTTATCTTATTTTTTTAGGTTTAGGTTTTAGGTTTTTATTTTAGGTTATTTTTTAGGTTTTATTTTTTAGTTTAAGTTAATTTTTAGTTTATTTTTAATTTATTTCTAGTTTTATTTTGTATTTTAGGTTTATTTATTTTAGTTTAGGTTTTTCTTCAGTTTATTTTCAATTTTAGGTTTAGGTTTATTTTAGTTAAGTTTTAATTTAATTTTATTTCTTTAGGTTTAGGTTTAGGTTTTTATTTTAGTTTTTATTTTTCAATTTAGGTTTATTTTTAGTTTATTTATTTATTTTAGTTTAGTTCTAGGTTTAGGTTTAGGTTTTATTTATTTTATTTTATTTTATTTTAATTTAGGTTTAGGTTTTTTTATTTTTATTCTAGGTTTAGTTTTTTTTTTAGAATAGGTTTTTAGTTTTATTTCAGGTTTATGTTTTATTTAATTAGTTTATGGTTTGGTTTAGGTTTAGTTTATTTTAAGTTTAGGTTTTATTTATTTATTTTTAGTTTATTTTAGATTAGGTTAAGGTTTTTTTATTTATTTATTTTAGGTTTAGGTTTTTTTTTGTTTAAGGTTTAGGTTATATTTTTTATTTTTTTTAGGTTATATTTTTAGGTTTATTGTTTAGGTTGAGGTTTTTATTTAGTTTTTATTTTATTTTATTTTAAGTTAATTTTATTTTTATTTTTGGTTTAGTTTTTTATTTATGTAGGCTTTTAATTTTTTTTAGTTTTTTTAAGTTTTTATTTATTTTATTCTATTTTAGTTTTCATTTTTTATTTTATTTTTTTGTAGGTTTAGGTTTAGGTTACGTTTAGCTTTAGATTATGTTTTTATTTTATTTTGGTTTAGATTGTTTTTTTTTTTTTAGGTTTTAATTAGTTTAGGTTTAGGTTTTTAGCTCTTTAGGGTTTAGGGTTTACGTTTTAGGTTTTAGGTTTTAGGGTTTAGGCTTTAAGGATTTAGGGTTTAGAGTTTAGGGTTTAGGGTTTAAGTTTTAGGTTAAGGGTTCAAGTTTTAGTTTAGGGTTTAGGGTTTTGATTTTTTTAATAGAGAACAAATTGATTTACAACATTTCTTCTTTTATTTAATTAGTTTATTTTGTTTATTTTTAAATTATTTTAATTATTTTATTTTATTTATCTTTTTATTATTTAGTTTAGTTTATTTATTATAGGTTTATCTATTTTAGTCTACATTTTGTTTTAGTTTAGCTATGTTATTTTGGTTTATTTTTTTGGTTAAGGTTTAGGTTTAGGTTTATTTTTTAGTTGAGTTTTATTTTTATTTTATTTTTCATTTTTAAGTTTTATATTTTATTTTAAGTTTAGGTTTAGGTTTTATTTTATTTTTTTAGGTTTAGGTTTTAGGTTTATATTTTAGGTTTATTTTTGATTTTCATTTTTTAATTTGGTTTAGGTTTATTTTTTAATTTAATTTAATTTATTTATTTTAGGGTTTAGGTTTAGGTTTAAGTTTTACTTATTTTATTTTAGTTTATTTTAGTTTTAGTTTAGGTTTATTTTATGTTGTTTATTTTATTTTATTTTAGGTTTAGGTTTTTTTTTTTTAGTTTAGGGTTTAGGTTTAATTTTAGGTTTATTTTTAGGTTTATGTTTTATTTAGTTTTTATTTAATTTTCTTAGGTTTATTTAATTTTTATTTTACATTTAGTTATTCTTTGATTTAAGCTTTTATTCTTATTTTATTTTATTTTTTTTTAGTTTAGGTATAACTTTATTTTAGTTTAATTTATTTTAATTAGTTTATTTTATTTTATTTTTAGGTTTAGGTTTAGGTTTTAGTTTAGGTTTTTATTTTATTTTATTTATGTTTAGGTTTTGTAGTAATCTTATTTTTTATTTTTATTTGTTTTAGGTTTGGGTTTTAGGTTTTAGGATTTAGGGTTAAGTTTTAAGGTTTAGTTTATATTTTAGGGTTTAGGGTTTTAGGGTTTGTGGTTAGAGTGGGTTTAGTTTAGGCTTTAGCCTGGATCTTGGGGTTTAGTTTAGAGTTTAGGGTTTAGTGTTTAGGGTTTTTTATGCTTTAGGGTTTAGGGTTTAGGGTTTTAGGGATTAGGGTTTTATAGGTTTAGTTATGGTTTTTTTTAGGGTTTAAGGTTTAGGTTTTTTAGAGTTTAGCATTTAGGGATAGTTTTAGAGTTTATGGTTAGGGTTTTTTTTATTTATTTTAAATTAATTAAATTAGGTTTAAGTTTATTTAGTTTATTTTTATTTTATTTTATTTAGTTTAGTTTATTTATTTTAGGTTTATTTATTTTGAGATTTATGTATATTTTTCTTTAGTTTTTTATTTTATTTTTTAAGATTAGTTTTATTTTTATTTTTTAGGTTTAGGTTTAGGTTTTTTTATTATTTTTTTAGGTTTAGGTTTTAGGTTTTATTTTAGGTTTTTAGGTTTCATTTTTTAGTTTAGGTTTAAGTTTATTTTTAGTTTTGGTTTAAAATTAGGTTTATTTTTTTTTTAGGTTTAGGTTTAGGTTTTATTTATTTTAGTTTAGGTTTGGTTTATTTTATTTTATGTTAGGTTTAGTTTTAGTTTAGGGTTTAGGTTTTATTTTTTTTATTTATTTTTAGGTTTTATTTTAAGTTTAGGCTTTAATTAGTTTTGTTTATTTTATTTTAGGGTTATTTTATTATTATTTTAGGTTTAGTTTTTATTATATTTAGGTTTTTTATTTTTTAGTTCGTTTAGGTTTTTATTTATTTTATTTTAGTTAAGTTTTTATTTTTTATTTTATTTTCTTTTTAAGTTTCGATTTAGGTTTATGTCTGGGTTTTACTTTTTATTTTATTTTATTTTATTTTCTTATTTTGTTTTGGTTTAGATTTATTTATTTATTTTATTTTTTATGTTTTAATCAGCTTTGGTTTAGGTTTTAAGGTTGTTAAGGTTTGGTTTTGGGTTTAGGGTTTAAGGTTAGTTTAAGGTTTATGGTTTAGGGTTTAGGCTTTGGGGTTCAGGGTTTAGGGTCTTTTTATTGGGTTCAAGGTTTAGGGTTTAGGGTTTAGGTTTTAGGGTTTAGGGTTTAGGGTTTAGCATTTAGGGTTTAAGGTTTAGGGTTTTTAGGGTTTGGGTTTAGGTTTATTAAGGTTCATGATTAGTTTAGGTTTAGGGTTTTGGTTTTTTTAAAGAGGGAACAAATTTAGATTTACAACATTTCTTACATTCAAATTTGTTAATTTAATTTATTTTTTATTTTTATTTATTATATTTTATTTTTATTTATGTTTATTTTATATTATTATTTAGTTTAGTTTATTTATTTTAGTTTAGGTATTTTATTTTAGTTTATTTTTTTTAGTTTAGGTTTAGGGTTTTATGGTTTAGGGTTTAGGTTTTAGGGTTGTAGGTTTAGGGATTCAACATTTCCTTTTCTTGATTTCCTCAACCAAGTAACACGCCAAGTTTTTTAAGACACAAGCAACGACATAGATAAAATATAAGCACACATAGAGAAAGTCAAAAACCTAAGATAACTAGAACCATATCTATTATAAAGAAATAATTCCATAAGTAGATCTATCGTTGTTCTTCGGTTTCTCAGCCCCATCGAACCACCCCGCCTCTCTAGTAGTGAGCCACCATCATATCCCTGGTCTCTCCCTCCTCCTCCACCACAGCTATAACCTCCATCGCTCCTCCCACCACCATAACCACTACTACTCCGACTGCCACCTCCATATCCACTAGCACCTCCACATACCCCACCACCATTGTGCTAACCGCCACCTCTGCCTTTTCCTCCACCGCCACCTCCACCTTTGCCTCCATCGCCATATCTAAACTGAGCTTGGTTGACGATGATGTTCCTTCTATCAAAGTTCTGCCCATTCTTAGGGTATAGTTTTAGGTTTAGGTTTATTAGGTTTTATGGTTTAGGTTTAGGATTTGGGGTTTGGGGTTTAGGGTTTAGGGTTCTTTTAGGGTTTAGGTTTAGATGGTTTAGGGTTAGGGTTTAGGATTTAGGGTTTATTTATTTATTTATTAACTCAAATGATTCCATAACAAACAAGAAATTATGAAATCATAAATTCATTATCCTCTAACAAATGATAAAATAGGATAAAATAAAATGCAATTAAAAAATTCATAAAAATTATATTTCACAAGATGTTTTAACTCCTAGAGATGATAAAATTTGATTTTATAGAAAGCCAATAAAACTTAGTCGAACAAGCTGAAACCCATATCATCATCAGATTCCTCAAGATATCGTTCCTTCCTTCCGTTTGGAGCGCGAAGAGAGGAAGAAGCATCAGTAAGCCACATCAAATTTGCTAGGATCCTTCAAATACTCCTTAACCTTCTCGACATGTAGGTTTGTGTAATCAGTGGCAATCATAATGGCGAGGAAATTATTATAAGCTGATGAACATGTGGGTGCTATAGTAAGGATGGGATAAGAGAGGGCCGAGAGAGAAGTGATCATTAAAAGGCTCGCCAAAAAATTTCTCGAGATCATCTTGGAGGTCAAGCACGAGGATTGAACATCAAACCATCATCATACATCGGATGACAAGGCCATAAGAGAATGTCCTAATCCCCAGCTTAGTGAGGAGAGCAGCCTTTGAGGATCTCACCTTATTGCCTTTTTTAATAAACTCAGTCAGGGTGATAATTTTAACAATACCCTTGTTGATCTTAGTTGGGATGTTGAGATCCTGGAAGAAAGAAGTTTATGAAGGATCTACACTAGTGTTGCCTGGAGGAACCACAACATCAATAGGTGCAACAAGATCAACATGGGCAGGAGCACCAAATTTGTATTTTACAACCTCTTCATTGACTTCTTTAAGATCACCTTTTGTAAAAATTAGCACAATTGAGGTTTAGAGTTTAGGGTTTAGGGTTTTAGGGCTTATCCTTTTAGTGTTTAGGGTTTTGGGTTAGGGTATAGGGTTTAGGGTTTAGAGTTTAGGGTTTAGGGTTTAGGGTATAAGGTTTAGGGTATAAGGTTTAGGGCTTTTTAGGGTTTAGGGTTTAAGGTTTAGGGTTTAAGGTTTAGGATAAAGAGTTTAGGGTTTAGGGTTTAAGGTTTAGAGTTTAGGTTTTTTTAAAATTAAAACCGTAGGTTTAGGTTTATTTAGTTTATTTTTTATTTATTTTAGTTTATATTATTTTTTAATTTTTATTTAGGTTTATTTTTTATTTTTATTTAGTTTAGTTTATTAATTTTAGATGTATTTATTTTTAGTTTAGGGCTTTTATCTTAGTTTATTTTTTATTTTTAGGTTTACTTTTTAGTTGAGTTTTATTTTTATTTTATTTTTTAGGTTCAGGTTTTATTTTTTATTTATAGGTTTAGGTTTAGGTTTTATTTTATTTTTTAAGTTTAGGTTTTAGGTTTATTTTAGTTTATTTTATTTTATTTAGTTTAGGTATAGGTTTAGTTTATTTTGGTTTTGGTTTAGGTTTTATTTATTTTAGTTTAGGTTTAAGTTCATTTTATTTTACTTTAGAGTTTGTTTTTTATTAGTTTAGGTTTTTTTATTTTATTTATTTTTTAGGTTTAATTTTTAGATTTAGGTTTTGATTTACTTTTCCATTTATTTTATTTTAGGCTCACTTTATTTTATTTTATGTTTAGTTTTTTGTTTTTTTTATTCTTAGGTTAATTTTATCCTACTTTAGTTTAGGTTTTATTTATTTTATTATAGTTTATTTTTATTTTTTATTAATTTTATTTTTAAGTTTATGTTTAGGTTTTAGTGTTAGTTTATATTTTATTTGATTTAGGTTTATGTTTTTTATTTATTTTATTTTTCGTTTATTTAGTTTAGGTTTAGCTTTTTGTATTTAGGTTTAGGGTTTAGGGTTTGGGTTTAGGGTTTAGTTTTTGGGTTTAGGGTTAGGGTTTAGGGTTTAAAGTTTAGGGTTTAGTGTTTTGGCTTTAGGGTTTAGGGTTTAGTGTTTAGGGTTTTTTAACCAAAAGGAAATAATTTCTCCGGAAAATAGTAAGAAGACCATATTAGAGACTAAACTAAAAACAAACTCCTGCTTAAATGAGCAACAAAAAAATCTTGAAATGTTTAGTCCCTAAACTAATACATCATAGAGCAATAAAGAAAAACAAATAACGACAAAACAAAAAAGTGAAGCAAAAGATAACAAAGGGGAAGAATCCATGGAGCTCTAAAAGAACCTCCAAAGAGACGAAGATGTTCTGGGAAGAATTTGAAAATGATTTAGTATTATTATAAAGGCATGGGGATCAGCAGAAGCTATCAATTTTAAAGAAGAGGATTCAGAATCATCCACATCATTAGACAAAGGAAAATCAGAAATATTATGCATTTCATAATCATAAGTGAAAGAAGGGCAAAAACAACTTTATTAAGAAGACAATTATCAATATTTTCACCTTCTAACAAAATCTAAAGAGTATCATCTCTATCTTCATTCTTAAAAGAAGCAAGAGAAGCAGAATCCATATTTTTAGTACAATCTTCATGTAAGAGTAAAATAAGATCCAAATGTGAGTCACTATAGCACCCAAGAGGAGGGGGGGGGGGGGGTGAATTGGGTGATATTAAAAATTTTAAAACTTAAATCTTAAATTTTAATTTTTAGTAGAAAATTAATTTTTGATTTTATAATGACAGGATACAATTCTTAATGCAACAAAAATAAAGTACAGTAAAGTAAAGAGAGATAATAGGCACATAATTTTACATGGTTCAATTAAACCCCAAACCGCTCACGTCACGCCTAGCCACCCCTAGCTAGAAATCCACTAAATGCAAAAATAGCTTACAAGTAGTACTCTCCTATATCAGAGCAAGTAAAGCCCCTACAATAATATGTACTCTCCTACGAAGGGGTGAGTACAACCCCAATATAAATTTTACAGCACAAAAAAAAATACAAAATAATAAATTTTGATAAAATAAATATCTTAGAAATATACCAAGCTATCCAATTCAAAAAATGATCTCACAACTTATAAATGATCACTTACAACTTAAATTTTTGGCATGATAATATGCTCACTTAATATTGAAATAAATATCTTAAAGTGATCTTACTAATATGTTTAAAAATGATTTCAAAATAATTTCACAACATTCTTACACAATAAAATAAATTTCAGCAAGGAATAATTTATTTTATTTTTACCAAAGATTCTTTCAATTAATGCTAATGATCACAAAGTACCTAAATAAAATGAGTATATGATAGATCTAAGTATGCTAGTAAGCTTTTAATTAAAAGAGAGATCTAGCAAATATAAAAATAATTTTAGCACAATAATTTATTTTTAAATGCTTAAAATATACTTCTAAACTAGATCTAAGAATAAATGATCTTTCAAAATAAGACTAATGAATAAATATTTCAAGAAACCAAAATAAATTTGTAGGAAGTTAAAATTTGCAAGTTGAAATAGATCCTACAAACTATCACAAGAGTTTATCACAAAAAAATGATTGAGAAACTTTGATGTGAAAAATAATGTCCAAAGACTAATCCACCAAAAAGTATAAATTGGAAAGAATAAATAGACGGTGAAACTAGCATGAACAACTAAAGAGGATTAAAATCAAGAAAACAAACTCAAGTAATTTGAGAAGGCTTGCCTAGTTGAAGATGTTGAAGCTTCCAAACCAAGGATTTGATCTTGCAATATTTGGAGAACACGGAAGAAAAAATCTAAGAATTTTTCTCTTAGATTTGCTGGAGGGATTTTGAATTTTGAATGAGGAATGCTTTAATGAAGAGAATAAGGGCTATTTATAGGCAAGAAGATCATATTTTAAAAATATATCATGCAAACCTCATGTTATCATCTAATAATTTAATATTCAATATTAAATTTAGCAGCCAAAATTTGGCTATTCATATGGGTATGCCAAAAGTAATCAAATATGGCTCTTAATATATTCAAAGCATGTAGCATGCATTCATTATAATAATCAGCTAATATTTAGAAAATCATAATAAATTCAATTTTAATCAAAAGTGGGTCATGCAACCTCTTAAATTAAAGGAAAAAATTCAAGAAATCCATTGGAGATGAAATCAGATATGAATTCTTTGATTAGAAAATGACTTTGGCTAAAATACAAAATTTTATATATTTTTGTTAATTTTGACATGTGACATTTAAAATTATGATATAATTTATATATAATCATAAGTTTGTTATTTATATTATAACTAGCAAATTAAATTAAAATACTTAATTATATTAAGTAAATAAAATAATTATACTTAATAGTTTTATCATTTATTACTTTGACAATTTTAATGCTATGTATGAAACATATAATTGAATGTTAATTAAATAAAGATTTATATAAACTAACCTCATTAAAATAATATGTTAAGTTATGAGCAAATTGATTCATGCCAATGAACTCATATGAATAGTCATATAACCCAAAATATTGTATCTTGAGCTTCACATTATCCTTTTCATTCTTCTACTCTTGCAATTTCATTGTATTAGATATGTAATTAGCAATTGATATATCTGAAACACATAGAAATATTCGTTAGAACATCCAAGCATTTGTTTGTTATCATCAAAATTAATTGAATTGAGCATGAGGCTAATTAAGCCAACACCAAATCCCTTAGAAACACATAGCATATTGCCAAAATTTTGAACATAATTACTAGCCATAGAAAACCATCATTTTGGATCGAAATAGAAATATTCACAATGAGAGAGTTGTCACAAGTATCAAAATATTATTTTTTAAAAGAAGGATTACCAATATTAACAAGATTGTTAGGACCATATGTTAAAATATCAAAAATAAGAACATTTATTTCACCACCATTTCAATCAAAGAAGACAAATAAATAGTCTCTTTCCCATGTTCTAAAGTAGACATAGGAGAAAGAGAAGCAACATCCAACTGATTGGAAGAAATTGTGTTAGCATCAATATTATTCAAACCATCATCATGAAAGGACTTATGCACAACATTCAAACAATTAGAATCAATAACCACAGCCTCTAAAGTCTTCCCTTTAAAAAAAATCATCAAAAGAAACACTTAGAGCATGATGATTAGTTAAAACTTTTTCAAAACATCAAAATTACCTTTCATTAGACAAATCATTAATAAGCAAAACTTTTCTAGAAGATTTAGAACTGGTTTTACAAAACATCAAAATTTTGAAAAGCATTTTCATTTATTCAACTTGAGAGAATCATTAGTTTTTCAACAATTGAATTTTTTACTAGTGATTTTCTTTCTAAGAGAGGGATGAGAAATAAAGCAAAAAAATTTCATTCCCTTGAATCTTACAATGATTATGAAAAAGTTCTCAAAAATAACTTTTTGAAAATAACTGCATTTCTTCGAACCCAACCAACTCTCATTTGGATATATTTTAGTAATATAGATCTTTATAAGAATTCTAGCTACATATGGCGTAGAAGAAGCAGCTGTTGCTTGATCAACTAACAAAGGCTAACCAAAAGTCAACCCAATATCATAAAGAATATGATGATTAAATAGATGACTCCATAAGTCAGGTAAAGAAATCCAAATGGGAACAATAGGAGACTCTTCATTAACATCAAACATAAGTCCCACTTTAGAATATGTATTTGACAATTAGAAACATATTAATGCTTAGAAAAATCTTTCACAATCAAGGTCATTAGAAAGTTTAATCAGAACATGCCTTGCATCAATCAGCCCAATGGAAAAAGAACTAGACAAATTTAAGCTATGAAAAAAAGAACGAATATCTTCCTTCTTTGGCTATTTAAATGAAAACTTTCCAATCAAAGAAAACACAAAAAACTCAGCTAATCTTTCAATATTCCCCTCGAAAACAATAATTATTGGAGTACCTTTTTTGTATGAAGCAAATTCAATGGAAGCTGGAGGAATTCTTACCAACTAAAGCCTCTTTGAAAGATTTTGTAACAATAAGTAATTTAGATGTAGGATTACCCAAAAATCTATTGCTAATAAGATCCATCGACACATGGGATTTATCCCATGGATTTGAAAAGGTGCCATGAGTAAATGTGATAAGAACAAGTCGAGATTGGCCCAAGGTAGATAATCTATAGGAAATCCAAGAGAGAACGTGCTCGAAAACACACCAAGAGTGTGAGGGATCCCAAAATCACCTAATAAGGTTTAAGTTTTAGGTTTAATGTTTATTAGTTATTAGGTTTTATTAGCTTTTTGTTATTATTATTATTATTAGTTTTATGTTTACTTTAGTTGGTTTAGTTAGGTTTTAGTTCAATTTTATTAGTTTTAGTTTTAGTTATTATTTTAGGTTTTAGGGTTTAGGTTTAGTTTATTAGTTTATTTAGATAGTTTATTTAATTATATTTTATGGGTTTAGTTTTTTTTTTATTTATTATATTATTAGTTAGTTTAGTTATTATTAGTTAGTTAGTTATTTATTTAGTTTAGATAGTTATTATTACTAGTTTGATTTTATTATTATTTAGGTTTTAGTTAGTTTTAGTTAGTGGTTTAGTTTTATTATTTTAGTTTTGTTAGTTTATTTATTAGTTTATTCATTTAGTTTATTAGTTTTACTATAGTTATGGGTTTAGGTTTATTAATTTATTATTATTAGTTTTTAGTTTAGTTTATGTTTAGATTTATTAGTTATTTTATTATTTATTATTATAAGTTTAGTTAGTTGGTTTAATATTAGTTTTTTAGTTTAGTTTTTTTTAATTATTATTATATGTTTATTATTATTTTTTTATTATTATTATTTTAGTTTATTTTATTTAGTTAGGGTTTAGGGTTTAGTTATTATTTAGTTATTTATTAATTAATTTATTATTAATGTTTATTATTATTAGTTTATTAGTTTAGTTAGTTAGTTGTTAGTTATTACTATTATTATTACTAGTTTTTATTATATTAGTTATTATTAGTTAGTTTTATTATTATTATTATTATTTTATTAGTTTAGTTAGTTAGTTATTAGTTATTATTATTATTATTATTACTAGTTTCTATTAGTTTAGTTATTGATAGCAAGTTTTATTATTATTATTATTAGTTTATTTATTAGGTTTATTAGCTTAGTTATTTAGTTTGTTTTGTTTTATTTAGTTATTAATTCATTAGTTTATTATTATTTAGTTATTATTAAATTCTTTAGTTATGTGTTTTATTATTAGTTTATTATTAGTTATTAGTTAGTTTACTAGGTTTAGTTATTATTATGTTTTATTTTAGTTTTTTCGTGGTTTTAAATTAGATTTAGGGTTTATTATAGTTTTATTATTTATTATTAGTTTATTAGTCTAGTTTTGTGTTTTATTATTTATTAAGGTTTATTTATTAATTAGTTTAGTTTTATTAGTTAATTTTATTTATTAGTTTATTAGATATTACTTTAGGTTATTTATTAGTTTATTAATTTTATTTAGTTTTATTAGTTATATTTTTCATTAGTTATTATTATATTTTATTTTATTATTGATTTGTTTATCAGTTTATATTAGTTATTAGTTAATTTTAGTTTAGTTTATTATTAGTTTATTATTTTAGTTATTGTTAAATTATTATTAGTTTTAGTTAGTTATTAAACATTTATTTTTTAGCAGGTTATTATTAGTTTTTTTAATTTGGGTTTAGGGGATTTAGTGTTTATATTTAGTTTATTATTATTATTATTATTATTAGTTTAGTTATTATTATAGTTTATTTTAGTTTTTAGTTTAGTTATTAGTTTATTTATTTATAGTATTATTAGTTTAATATTATTAGTAGTTATTATTATTAATTTATTTATTTAGTTTATTATTATTTATTAGTTTAGTTAGTTTAGTGTTTAGTTTAGTTTAGTTTTAGTTATTTATTATTTGATTTATTATTATTATTAGTTTAGTTTAGTTAATTTTTATCTTATTAGGCTTTATTATTATTTAGTGTTTTTTATGTATTATTAGTTTTTAGTTTAGTTTATTTATTATTACTATTTATTAGTTAATTAGTTTAATTAGTTTTATTAGTTTATTATTGCTAGTTAGTTTCTTAGCTTTGTTTATTATTATTATATTTAGTATATTTATTTAGTTATTTATTATTTAGTTTATTATTAGTACTTTTATAATTATTATTTAGTTATTAGTTTTATTTAGTTTAATTTATTATTACTTTATCAATTTAGTGTTAGTTCTTATTATTTTTGTTTTAGTTTATTAGTTTTTTTAATTTTATTATTATTTAGTTATTATTTTTAGTTTATTATTAGGTTTAGTTAGTTTATTAGTTTATTTGTATAGTGTTAGTTTTAGTTATTAATTATTATTATTTTAGTTATTTATTAATTATTTAGTTAGTTTATTAGTTTAGTTTTAGTTTAGTTGGTTTTATTATTTAGTTATTAGTTTTATATTAGTTATTTTTTTATAGTTTTAGAGTAGGTTTTTTTTATTTATTATTTATTAGGGTTTAATTTAGTTAGTTTATTAGTTTAGTTTTAGTTAATTATTTATTTAGTTTTAGTTTAGTTTAGTTTATTTTTTTAGTTAGTTTATTAGTGGGGTTCTTTTGTTTATGTTTAATTTAGTTATTAGTTTGTTAATTTAGTTAGTTTTTTATTATTAATTTATTAGTTTTTTAGTTATTATTTAGTTAGCTTAGTTTAGTTAGTTTGATTAGTTTTTGTTTTTATTTATTATTATTTATTAGTTTTAATTTATCATTAATTAGTTTAAGTTTATTATTTATTAGTTTTAGTTTTAGTTAGTTTAGTTTAGTGTTTTGAGTCTTTAGGGTTTAGGGTTTAAGGTTTAGTAGGTTTAGGGTTTTAGGGTGGTTTAGGTTTGGGGTTTAAAGATTAGGGTTAGTTTTATGGTTTTAAATTAGGTTAGGGTTTTATTTTTATTATTTATTATTTTTTTTATTTAGGGTTTAGGGTTCAGCTTTTAGTTTGGGCTTTAGGGTTTTTGGTTTTTTTAATAGATAATAAATTCAGATTCAACATTTCTTCTTTTTGATTTCACCAATCAAGTAACGCACCAAGTTCTCAAAGACATAGGCGATGGCATAGATAAAAAATGAGCACGCATAGAGCAAATCAAATGCCCTAGAAAACTAGAATTATCTCTACTGTAAAGACATAGTTCCATAAGAAACAGCTCGGATCAACCGTTCTTCAATTTATTTAGTTCCCATCAGAACCACCTCAGCTTCTCGAGTGGTGGGATCCTCCATCATACCTACAATCTTTCCCTCTACCACCATCATGGCTATAACCTCTATCGCGCCTCCTACCTCCATAACCACCATTGCTTTGACCAACACCTCCATATCCACTAGCACTTCCAGATCCCCCACCACCACTATGATAACCGTCATCTCCATCTTCTCCTCCACCAGATCTGGGCCAGCCCGGTTGAGTGATATTCTATCGCCAAGGTTCTACACATTCTTGGTTTTAGGTTTAGTTTAAGTTTATTAGGTTTTAGGGTTTATTTTTTTATTATACTTAAGTTTAGGGTTTGGGTTTTAGGGTTTAGGGTTTGGAGTTTAGGTTTATTGTTAGGGTTTAGGGTTTATGATTTAGCATTTAGGGTTTAGGGTTTAGGGTCTAGGTTTTATGGTTTTATGGTTTATGCTTTTAGGGTTTAGGGTTTAGGGTTAGGGTTAAGGTTTAAGGTTTAGGGTTTAGGGTTTATGGTTTGGGGTTTAGGGTTTAGAGTTTAGGGTTTAGAGTTTTGGGTTTAGGATTTATGGTTTAGGGATTTTTTAAATTAAGTAAACCAGTAGTTTATTTTGTATTTTATTTATTTTATTTTATTTTTATTTAGGTTTTTTTATTTTTATTTAGTTTATTTATATATTTTAGGTTTGTTTATTTTAGATTATTTTCTAGGTTTAGGTTTATGTTTAGATTTATTTTTTAGTTTAGTTTTATTTTAATTTTAATTTTTAAGTTTAGGTTTTATTTTTTCTTTTTAGGTTTAGGTTCATTTTTTAATTTATTTTAGGTTTGTTTTAGTTATTTTAGGTTTATTTTTAAGTTTTATTTTTTTATTTAAGTTTAGGTCTTTTTTTAGTTGAGATTTATTTTATTTTATTTTTAGGTTTAAGTTTTATTTTTTTTTTTAGGTTTATTAGGTTTCTATTTATTTTTTTAATTATTAGGTTTGAGTTTTATTTTGGTTTATTTTTAGGTTTTATTTGTTTAGGTTTAGGTTTATTTTTAGTTTATTTTATTATTTAGGTTTATTTTAGGTTGTAATTATTTTAGTTTATTTTATTTTAGTTTAGGTTTAAGTTTATTTTATTTTATTTATTTTATTTTCATTTTAGGTTTAATGTTTTTTTCATTTAGTGTTTAGGTTTTATTTTTTTATTTATTTATTGGTTTATTTTTTAGGTTTAAGTTTTTATTTAGTTATTTTTATTTTATTTTATCTTTATTTTATTTTTATGATACGCTTAGTTTTTATTTTATTTATGTTTTGTTTAATTCCAAGTTATAATTTATTTCATTTTAGTTTTATTTTATTTTATCTTAGTTTATTTTTATTTTTTTTCTTTTATTTTTAGGTTTATTTAGGTTTTAGTTTAGGTTTTATTTTATTTAGTTTAAGTTTTTTATCATGTTTTATTAGTTTAGGTTTATTTTAAGATTTTTTATATTTGGGGCTCAGGGTTTTAGTTTTTTGTGGTCAGGTTTAGGTTTAGGGTTTAGGGTTTTCAAGTTTTTTAGGGTCAGGTTAGGGTTGGTTTAGTTTAGGGTACAATTTTTTTAGGATTTAGGCAGGTTAGATTTAGGGTTTGGGTTATGGTAGGGTTTAGGTTTTGGGGCATTTTAGGTTTAGGGTCAGTTTAGGTTTAGGAAGGTACATATCTTAGATTTAGGTTTATGGTTAAGGTTTAGTTCATTGGTTTTAGATTTAGGTTAGGGTCAGACAGGGTTGGGTCAGATTTAGGGTTTAGGATTAAGTTATTTGGGGTTTATGGTTTTATTTTTTATTTTTGGTTTTATTTGTTTATTTATTTTATATTTAATATTTATTTTATTTATTTATTTTAGTTTAGGTTTTTTAGTTAGTTTTTATGTTTAGGTAATGTTTATTTTAGATTAGTTTTATATTTATTTTTAGGTTTAGGTATTATTTTTATTGGTTTTTTAGGGTTTGGAGTTTTATTTTAGGTTTATTTTTAGTTTTAAATTTTATTTTAGTTTAGGTTTTTTATTTATTATTTTATTTTAGTTTTAGGTTTGGTTTAGTTTATTTTAGGTTTAATTTTAGGTTTTATTTATTTATGATTTGGATTTTAGGTTTTTAGGGTTTATGGTTTAAAGTTTAGGGTTTAAGTTTATGGTTTATTTTAAGGTTTTTTTTAGGGTTTAGTGTTTGGGTTTAGGGTTTTAGGGTTTAGGGTTTAAGATTTAGGGTTTAGGGTTTAGGGTTTAGGTTTTAGGTTTGTTTTAAGTATTTATTTAGGGTTTAGGTTTATGGGTTTAGGGTTTAAGGGTTTTAATAGAAAATAAATTTGGATTCAACAATTTTTCTTTTCATCAACCAAGTAGTACCCAAGTTTTCTAAGACATAAGAGCGACAAAGATAAAAATGAGCACCAATAGAGAAATCAAAAATCCTAGATAGAACCATCTCTACTATAAAGAAAAGTTCCATAGAAATAGATAGATCATTTTAGTTTCTAGTTCCCATCAACCACCCCACTCTAGAAGGATCCACCATCATATCCCTAATCTCTCCCTCTAGCACCAGACGGGTAACCTCCATCGCATTTCTATCTCCATAACCATTACCACTTTTAACCACCACCTCCATATCGTCACCTCTAGATCCCCACCACCACTTTGATAATCAACGATTCATCTCCAATGCTAGTTCTAGGCAGCACGGTTATATGATGTTCCTGCCATCAAGATTTTGCCCATTCTTTGGGTTTGGGTTTAGGTTTAGGTTTAGGTTTTTTAGGTATTAGGGGTTAGGTTTATTTTAAAACTAATTTAGTTACTTTAGGTTTAGGTTTAGTGTTTGGGGCTTAGTGTTTATTTTTATTATTTTTTTTGTTTGGTGCTTAGTGTTTAGGATTTATGATTTTGGGTTTAGGGTTTAGGGTTAAGGTTTAGGATTTAGGGTATTAAGGTTTATGCTTTTGGTTTGGGTTTTTTTAGGGTTTGAGTTTTATTTAGGGTTTTATGGTTTAGGGTATATGGTATATGTTTATGGTTACATAGATTTAGTGTTATTTTAGGGTTTCATTAGCTTTATGATTTGGGATTTTAAGGTTTAAGGTTTATGTTTTTTATTTTAGGGTTTAGATTTAAGGTTTAGGGTTTAGTTTAGTAGTTTAGGTTTATTTTAGCATTATTTAAGGTTTAGTTTATATTTAAGTAGGTCAGTAGGTTATTTAGGTTTTAGGTTTATGATTTGGTAGTTTTATAGGTTTAGATCATATTTTATTTTAGGGTTTATGGTTTTAGATTTTGGTTTAGGTTTAGTGTAAGTTGGGTTTAGGTTTATGGTTTAGGGTTAGGTTTTCTAGATTTTGTGGTTTAAAGTTTAGTTTAGGTTTAGATTTTATGATTTAAGGTTTTGGGGTTTGAGGTTTAGGTTTTAGTTTAGGATTTAGGTCTTTATAGTATGGGTTTAAGTTTATTTTATTTTATTATCTTAGTTTAGGTTTAGGGTTTGGGATTAGTTTAGGTTTAGGGTTCAAGTTTTAGTTTAGGTTTATTTTTAAATTAAGCAAATGGTAGATTTATTTTATTTTAATTTATTTTAGGGTTTATATTTTTTTTAGAAAACCAAGCAAATAAGTAGGTTTTTTATTTAGTATTTATTTATTTTATTTATTTATGTTATTTTTTTTTTATTTAGGTTTTATTTTATTTTTATTTAGTTTATTTTATTTTATTTTTTTAGTTCATTTTTATGTTTAGGTTTAGGTTTATGTTTTTAGTTTAGGTTTAGGTTTAGGTTTTATTTTATTTTTAGGTTTAGGTTTTAGTTTTTCTTTAGGTTTATTTTTATTTTTATTTTAGTTTAGGTTTAGGTTTATTTTAGGTTATTTTATTTTATTTAGGGTTAAGGGTTTGGCTTTGGTTTAGTTTATTTAAAGTTTAGGTTTAGGATTTATTTATTTTATTTTAGTTTGTTTTTAGGTTTTATTTATTTTTGTTTAGTTTTTTTTCTGGTTTAATTTATTTTAGTTTATTTTATTTTTTTTAGTTTAGGTTTAGATTTTGATTTAGTTTATTTTAGGTTTCAATTTAAGTTTTATTTATTTTAGTTTAGGTTTAGGTTTATTTTATTTTTTTATTTTAATTATTATTTTTAATTAAGTGAACTAGTAGGTTTAGGTTTATTTAGTTTATTTTATTTATTTATTTTAGTTTATTTTATTTTTTTATTTCGGTTTATTTTTATTTTTATTTAGTTTAATTTATTTATTTTAGGTTTATTTATTATAGTTTTGGTTTTTTTATTTTAGTTTATTTTTAGGTTTAGGTTTATGCTTTGTTTTATTTTATAGTTGAGTTTTTTTATTTTATTTTTTAGATTTAGGTTTTACTTCTTATTTTTAGGTTTAGGTTTAAGTTTTTATTTTATTTTTTTAGGTTTTTGTTTTACGTTTTTATTTTAGGTTTTATTTATTAGTTTAGGTTTAAACCTTTATTTTTAGTTTAATTTATTTTATTTAGTTTAGTGTTTTGGTTTAGTTTATTTTAAGTTTAGGTTTAGGTTTTATTTATTTGAGTTTAGTTTCTTTTACTTCGGGTTTCAGTTTATTTTTATTTTGTATTTTAGGTTTAAGTTTTTTTTTTTAGTTTGGGTTTAGGTTTTAATTTTATTTATTTTTAGGTTTTATTTTAGATTTATTTTTTTAGGTTTAGTTTTTTATTTAGTTTTTCTATTATATTTAAGTTTAATTTATTTTATTTTACTTTTAGTTTATTTTTATTTAGTTTTTTTATGTTTATTTTATTTTATATTTTATTAGGTTTTTATTAATTTTATTTAGTCTAGTTTTAATTTTTTTTTTTATTTAGGTTTAGGTTTTTTTGTTAAGGATTTTATTTTTTATTTTATTTTATTTTATTTTTCATTTAAGTTTTTTATTTATTTTTTTTTATAGTTTTTTATTTAGGTTTAGGTTTTAGGCTAGGGTTTATGGTTTCTTTTAGGGTTTAGGGTTTATGGTTTGGGGTTTAGGGTTTAATGTTTAGGGTTTACTAATTAGGGTTTAGGGTTCATGGCTTAGGGTTGTAAGTTTTAGGGTTCAGTGTTTTGGGTTTTTGGTTTAGGGTTTTAGGCTTTAGGGATTAGGGTTTAGGGTTTAAGCTTTAGGTTTAGGTTTAGGTTTAGGTTTTGGTTTTAGTTTAAGTTTAGGGTTTAGGTTTAGGGTTTAGGGTTTAATTTAGGGTTTAGGTTTAGGGTTTAGGGTTTTTTAATTGGAAAACAACTAGGAGGTTTATTTAGTTTATTTTTCATATATTTTAGTTTATTATATTTTTCTTATTTAGGTTTATTTTTATTTTTATTATTAGTTTATTTATTTTAGTTTAAGTTTTATTTTAGTTCATTTTTTAGGTTTTGGTTTTGGTTTATGTTTATTTTTTAGTTTAGTTTTATTTTTATTTTATTTTTTAGGTTTAGGATTTATTTTTTTTATTTTTAAGTTTAGGTTTAGGTTTTTATTTTATTTTTTTAGGTTTAGGTTTTAAGTTTTTATTTTAGTTTTATTTTTTTTTTATTTTTAGTTTAGGTTTAGGTTTATTTTAGTTTATTTTATTCTATTTAGTTTATGGTTTATTAGTTTATTTTAGGTTTAGGTTTATTTATTTTGTTTAGTTTATTTTAGTTTAGGTTTAGGTTTATTTTATTTTGTATATTTTAGGTTAGGTTTTTTTTAGTTTAGTGTTTAGGTTTTGGTTTTTTATTTATTTTTAGGTTTTATTTTTAGGTTTAGGTTCTTATTTGCTTTTATTTTATGCATATTTTATTTTTATTTGATGTTTAGTCTTTATTTTATTTAGGTTTTTTGTTTTTGAGTTTATTTTACTTTTTAGTTTAGTTTAGGTTTTTATTTATTTTGGTTTAGTTTAGTTTTTATTTTTTTATTTTTAGGTTTAGGTTTAGGCATAGGTTTAGGTTTATTTTAGTTTATGTTTTCTTTATTTTCTTTATTTATTTTGTTTATGTTTTATTTAATTTATTTTTAGGTTTTATTTAGTTTAGGTTTAAATTTTTAGGTTTTTAGGGTTTAGGGTTTATGGTTTGGTTTTTAGAGTTTAAGGTTTAGAGTATAGGGTTTGGGGTTTAGGGCTTATTATTTAACATTGTAGGTTTTTTTAGTTTAGGTTTATTTATTTAGGTTTTAGGGTTTAGGGTTTAGGGTTTAGGGTTTATTTTATTTTAGGGTTTAGGGTTTGGTTTAGGGTTTAGGGTTTAGTCTTAGGGTTTAGTGTTTATTTAGGGTTGTAGGTTTATTTTGGTTTAGTTTTTTTATTTTTAAGTAAACTAGTAGGTTTAGTTTATTTTTTCTTTATTTTAGTTTATTTTTATTTAATTTTTTATTTTAGTTTAGATATTTTATTTTAGTTTTTTTTAGGTTTAGGTTTAGAGTTTATTTTATATTATTTTTTAGGTTTAGGTTTTATTTTTATTTTTAAGTTTAGGTTTAGATTTTTATTTTATTTTTTTAGGTTTAGGTTTTAGGATTTTATTTTAAGTTTATTTTTAGGTTTTATTTTATTTAGTTTATGGTTTCTATTTAGTTAATTTTTGGTTTAAATTGAGGTTTTATTTATTTTAGTTTTGGTTTATGTTTATTTTATTTTCTTTATTTTAAGTTTTGGTTTTTCAATTTTTAGTTTAATGTTAACATTTGATTTATTTATTTATTTTTAGGTTTATTTTAAGGTTTAGTTTTTTTATATTAATTTTATTTTATTTTATTTAGGTTTATTTTATTTTATTTTATGTTTAGTTTTATTTTATTTTTTTATTTTAGGTTATTTTATTTTTTTAGTTTAATTTAGGTTTTATTTATTTTATTTTTTTAGTTTAGTTTTATTTTTTATTTTAATTTAATTTTAGGTTTAGGTTTAGGTTTAGGTTTTAGTTTAGGTTTTATTTTATTTTATTTTAATATATTTAGTTTAGGTTTTTTTTTTATTTTATTTTTAGGTTTTAGTTAGTTTTAGTTTTAGGGTTTAGGGTGTAAGGTTTGGTGTTTAAGGTTTAAGGTTTAGGGTTTAGGATTTACGATTTAGGGTTGTAGAATTATGTGTTTGGGGTTTAGGGTTTAGGGTTTAGGGTTTTAGGGTTTAGAGTTTAGGGATTATGGTTTAGGGTTTAGGGTTAGGGGTTTCTCTTTTTTAAAAAAAAAAAGAAATTAAGTAAACTAGTAGGTTTAGATTTATTTAGTTTAATTTTTTTATTTAGTTTGTTATTTATTTATTTTAGTTTTTTTATTTTTTATTTTGATTTAGTTTAGTTTATTTATTTTAGGTTTGTTTATTTTAGTTTAGGCATTTTATTTTAGTTTATTTTTTAGATTTAGGTTTAAGTTTAAGTTTATTTTTATTTTATTTTATTTTCTAGGTTTCAATTTTATTTTAAATTTTTTGGTTCAAGTTTAGGTTTTTAATTAATTTTTTAATTTATTTTGGTTTAGATTTTTTATTTGTTGTATTTTTAGGTTTTATTTAGTTTAGGTTTAGGTTTTTTAGCTTTTTAGGGTTTAGGGTTTGGGGTTTAGGGTTTATGGTTTAGGTTTTCAAGTTTAAGGTTTAGAGTTTTGGGTTTTGGGTTTTATGTTTTGGGTTTGGCTTTTAGGTTTAGGGTTCAGGTTTTAGTTTCAGGTTTAGGGTTTTTGGTTTTTTTTTAATAGAGAACAAATTCAAGTTTTATTTATATTTTTAATTTTATTTGGTTTAGTTTATTTCTTTTTGGTTTATTTATTTTAGCTTAGGTGTTTTATTTTATTTTATTTTTTAGGTTTAGGTTTAGATTAATTTTTTAGTTGAGTTTTATTTTTATTTTACTATTTTAGGTTTAGGTTATATTTTCTATTGTTAGGTTTGGTTCAAGTTTTTATTTTAATATTTTAATTTTAGGTTTTAGGTTTTATTTTTTAGTTTAGGTTTTGGTTTATTTTTTAATTTATTTTAATTTATTTAGTTTTTATGTTTAGTTTATTTTAGGTTTTTTAGGTTTATTTATTTTAGTTTAGTTTATTTTAGTTTAGGTTTAGGTTTATTTTATTTTTTATTTTATGTTTAGGTTTTCTTTTTTTAGTTTAGTGTTTAGGTTTTATTTGATTACAATGTCTTAGTTCACTTAGAAAGTTTCTAGCTAAGTTAAGCATATATGCTTGACTTATCCAAAGAGATGAGGAAATCTCTAATCAAGGCCTTACTTGATCTAGAGATATGCTTAGCTCAGGACCTACTAAGAAGAGGCATGCCACTCGAAGGACATCTTAGGAGTTACATTCAATGATGAAGACTTACTAGGGGACTAGCACAAGCCTCTTTACATTACAGTGGATGTTGGGAGATATAGACTATCCAGAGTTTTGGTTGACCCTGGTGTATCAATTAACATTATGAGTCAAAGAACCCTTGTCTACTTGAGGAATAACATCTCCAAACTCCCAAAAAAATGATGATGTTGGAAGGATTCAATGAACAAGGTGAGTGGGCCTTGTGGTGTTTATTTTTAGATGTATGGAGGGGGACAACACACAGATCATAGGGGTGGTACTTCTTGAGGTGATCGGGTATAACATTGAGGTATGATATACTATCTCGAAAGATAGAGGCATCACTCTACAATAGACCTATTCACGTAATAAGGACTCCTAAGGCATGATGGGTCTTCGAATGTACGAGAGATTTTTCTCTTGCATTACATGGTTGAATACAATAGGGTTTATAATAAACCAAGTTCTTATGTTTTATGTGGATGCAAGCCTCTATAGTTAATTACATCTTAGAAAATAAAATTTCCTAAGAATACTTTAGATTAAAGTAGACAATTATCATCTCCAAAGATTTCAAGGTTAGACTATCAAAAGATTGGTTGTATTTGGAAAATCAATTGGGAAAGCTCAAGGAGAAGACTTATTTTTGGAATCCAAATGAAATAAGTAGGAAATTCTCATGATACTAAGAAGCTTAGTGAACATTCCAACCTATGCTATGGTTAGGTTTTATATTTTTGAAGTTGATGAGATTTATATGTTTTGAGTTGAAATTTAATTAGATTACTCAACCAACCCAAGATTGTGGGAATGCTTAAGAGGTAAGGATTTATGCTCGTAGCCCAAAAGAAATAGCAACCTCAAATCCTAAATCTAGGAGCTTTATGACCTAAATCTAGATAAGTGGACATAAGGGTTTACCTCCATAAGAGATAATAAATTGTTTGACGAACTTATAACCTAGTGGCACCACTAACTTCTCATATGATTTTAAAACCATGTAGTTGGTCTTATGAATTGAAGATAGCTAGGGGTAGTTATTTAATTAAAGAGACTAAAGTCCTAAACACTCTCCCTAAGACAACAACATGAGTGGTATGAGCATATGACTTAATCTATAGATGCAAAATCTTTTCAAATTTTATTTCATTTTAGACACATCATTTTGACAGAGGCTTTATGATTACATTTCTAAATGCATGATGAAATAGGTTATGGGTCAAATCAGCTAGAAGAAGGTGTTCTCCACCAAGGTGCCCTCAGTCAAGCATTTCTTTGTCGGATGGAGCTCCTTTATGTTCAAGAGAATAGAATATGCATGCATGATGTGAAGCATGCAACCATACGACCAAGGGGTTGCTAAATCTTCTAATTATTTTATTTATGTCTTAGGCATTATGTCGAGGCTATGAGTTATTTAAAATTTAGTTATCAGTGATTAGTTTGGTAGAAAAGTTATTTTTAATCCTAAGAGCCTAATCATATCCAAGCCACACATTAAAGCCTCAATCATTTAAGAAACTATGAAAAGCATGCCATCCTAATGCACAATGTAAACATAGCATCAAATAATCATATAAACTATTCTAATAGAATAAAAGGCCAGTTGGGTTAAAGAGAAGAGAAAAGATGAAAAATTATAATTGTATTAAATTTTAGCTTCTTTTTTATATCTCCATTTATTTGCTTCCTTCTTTGATTTGGAAGGTGCTTGCTTCAAAGCCATCATAGGCACCCAAGGATAAAGCCTTCTAATACTCATCTAATCCCCATAGCACTAATCTAATTCTATTGCAAAACTTACATTTATGTGGAAAAGAAATCTAAGTACACAAAATAGAGGTTAGCTAAATATACATATAATCCCAATTGTATTTATAATTTAGGAGCAAATACACATGGGTAACTAAATAGGGTTAGTTTTAAAGTTTAGGGTCTAGGGTTTAGGGATTAGGATTTAGGGTTCAAGGTATAGGGTTTAGGGTTTACGGGTTTTTTTTATATAATCAAGTAAACCAGTAGGTTTAGGTTTATTTAGTTTATTTTTTATATATTTTAGTTTATTTTATTTTTTTAATTTTTTTAGGTTTATTTTTTATTTTTATTTAGTTTAATTTTTTATTTTAGTTTAGGTTTTTTATTTTAGTTTATTTTTTATATTTAGGTTTAGGTTTATGTTTATTTTTCAGTTTAGTTTTTTTTAACATTTAGGTATTATTTTTTAATTTTTTTGGTTTAGGTTTAAGTTTCGATTTTATTTGTTTAGGTTTAGGTTTTAGGATTTTCATTTTAGGTCTATTTAGGTTTTATTTTTTAGTTTAGGTTTATTTCTAGTTTATTTTAGTTTATTTAGTTTAGGGTTTGGGTTTAGTTTATTTTAAGTTTTGGTTTAGGTTTTATTTATTTTAGTTTAATTTATTTCAGTTTAGGTTTATGTTTATTTTATTTTGTTTATTTTAAGTTTAAAATTTTTTAGTTTAGGGTTTAGGTTATATTTTTTATTTATTTTTAGATTTTATTTTTAGGTTCGTTTTTTACTTTTAGGTTTTCATTTTATTTAAGTTTATTTTATTTTATTTAATGTTTAGTTTTTATTTTATTTCAGTTTTTTATTTTTAAGTTTATTTTATTTTTTAGTTTAGTTTAGGTCTTTATTTATTTTATTTTAGTTATTATTTTTTTAATTTATATTATTTTTAGGTTTAGGTTTAGGTTTAGGTTTAGGCTTAGGATTTAGTTTAGGTTTTTATTTTATTTTATTTAGGTTTAGGTTTTTTTATTTATTTTATTTTTATGTTTTATTTAGTTTAGGTTTAGTTTTTTAGGTTTTAAATTAGGGTTTAGGTTTTTGTTTAGGGTTTAGGTATTAGGGTATAGGTTTAGGGTTTAGGTTTAGTATTTTAGTTTAGGTTTAGGGTTTAGGGTGTAGGTTTGGGTTTATGGTTAGGTTTTTTTTTTAAAAAAAAAAATTATGTTTAGGTTTAGTATATTTATATTATTTTTATTTTAATTTATTTTAATTTTAATTAATTTTTTATTTAGTTTAATATATTTATTTTAGGTTTATTTATTTAGTTTAGATTTGTATTTTTTTGTTTATTTTTGGGTTTAGGTTTAGGTTTAGGTTTAACTTTTTAGTTTTATTTTATTTAATTTTAAGGTTTAATTCTATTTTATTTTTAGGTTTAGGTTTTTTATTTTTTTTTATTTTTTTGGTTTTATGTTTTTTTGGTTTAATTTTTAGTTTAGGTATAGGTTTATTTTTAGTTTATCTTATTTTTTTATGTTTAGGTTTAGGTTTAGTTTAATTTAGGTTTAGGTTTATTTATCTTAGTTTAGTTTATTTTAATTAGCTTTAGATTTATTTTATTATTTTATTTGGGTTTAGGTTTTTTTTTTTAGTTTAGGGTTTAGGTTTTATTTTTTAGTTTATTTTTTTAGGTTTAGGTTTTTATTTTATTATATTTTAGGTTTATTTTAATTTTATTTTAGGTTTCATTTTATTATTTAGGTTTTTATGTTTTAGTTTAGTTTAGGTTTTATTTATTTTATTTTAGTTTATTTTTATTTTATATTTTTTTCATTTTAGGTTTAGTTTAAGTTTAGGTTTAGGTTTAGGTTCTAATTTATATTTTTATTTTATTTTATTTTTTATTTTATTTTTTTAGATTTATTTAATTTTTATGTTTTATTTAGTTTAAGTTTAGCTTTTTTAGCTTTTTAGGGTTTAGGGCTAGGGTTTAGGGTTTAAATTTAGTTTAGGGTTTAGGTTTTAGGATTTAGGGTATGGGGTTTAGGGTTTAGTCTTTACGGTTTAAGATTTGGGGTTTAGGGTTTAGGGTTTAATGTTTAGTTTAGGTTTAGTATTTGGTTTTGGTTTAGGGTTTTAGGGTTTAGGTTTTAGGTTTAGTTTTAGTTTTTATTTGGGTTTAGGGTTTTTTGGTTTTTTAAAATATAAATTGATTCAACATTTCTTCTTTTGGATATCATCAACCATGTTTTCTAAGACAAAGTGATAGCATAAAATAAAAAATGAGCGCATAGAAAAATAAAAACCATGGATAAATAGAACCATCTTATCAAGACGTTGTTCCATAAGTAGCAGTCGATGATTCTTGTTTCTCATTCCCAGAACCACCCTCTCAGTGGCGGGATCCACCATCATATCCCATCTCTGCACAGTTGTAATGTCCTTCGCTCCTTCGCCTCCCATAACCACCCTTTGCTCAATCACCACCACCATATCCACTTGCACCTCCAAATCCCCCACCACCAATATGATAATCTTCACCTCCACCGCAAGATCTAGATTGAGCCTAGTTGATAGTGATGTTCCTACCATCAAGGTTCCACCCACTCTTAGGGTTTAGCTTTTTTTTAGGGAAAGTTAGAATTTTATTACCATAAAATAAAGTAAAAATGTCATTAAAGGGTAAAGATCAAATTTCTCTTAGAGCTACAAGAAACTAAGAGCTAAACCCCATCTAAGTACAATGAAAAAATAAAAAAAAAATAACATAAAGTAAATGACAAAAGACACAAAAATTAATAAAACTTAAGAAAATAGTAAAAGGAATAGTCAACAACTCATGATCCCTTTGAGAAGGCAAGATAAGCAAGCTCCACATCAACAGTTCTTGAGTTGGGGTAAAGATCATTCCATCTGAAGTTCAACTGCAAAGAAATCTATAAACACTACAAAGGCAATGGTCATAGCTCAAGGAAGAATGATAAAGTAAACAATTTAGAAAGAGTTGAGAAAGAGAGGCTTGGGCGGTTAAGATCATCTCAAGGGGCAACAATACATATGAGCATCAAACTTTATGAGAGGGTTAGAATCATATGCATGCTACCAGAGAAGATATGGGAAACATCAAGGCCATCAATAGACATAAGCAACCATCAAGGCAAAAACAATCCATAATGTTCCAATTCTTGCCCCAAAAAAGAGAAAAAATAGTGAGCTAGTAGCCAGACCTAACCCACCAACCAAAACCCACAAACACATAAAGACATCAGAAGGTATAGGAGGTGGTGGTGAGAATAACCCATAACTATCTCTAGAGCACTAGCAATCCAAATCTAAGGGAAAAACCTCCACCCAAACAAAATAGTAGAAGATAAATAGCACCAGAGGAAAACCATAACATAGAGACTAAGGGTCATCCAAATTACAATCAAAACCACCACCAAGGCAGCCAAAAGGAAAGAAAATCCATCATCATCAAGCAAGAAAATATCAAAAAAATAAGGAGCCAACTAAACCAAAGGGAGTCAATACCAACAACCAACATAAAGCCCAACACACATGACAAGCATCCAAGGCAAGACAACATATAGAAAACCCTCAAAAGTGCAAATAAGTCCTAAAATAAGACCAAAAAAACCACAAGAGCTCATATCGTCCACCAACAAAATAGCCAATAAAACCACCCAATCTAGTAGCCAATAAGATGAGCGAGAAAACGACAAAATCGAGCAAAAAAGGAAAAAACTACACCCAAGAGGGATAACCAACCTAGGAGTCCAAAACCCAACCAAAAGCACCTAAATGAACCATCAAACACAACACATCCACAGATAATTAACTACCAAAAAATGGCCAACCAACCCAAAAATCAACAAAAAACAAAGGAAATAGCCTAAAAGAGGACAACAAGACAAAAGCCACAACCCACATGGAGATCTCCAAAATAACTAAGAAATAAAAATGTAGTCACCAACCAAACTAGAAAAGGCCAAGGAGGACCACCCAACAACAAAAGCAAGGTAAGGAAAGGAACAAGGCCGAGAAAAAAAAAACCCTTCCAAATCCCAAAGAGGTCACTATAAAGAGAAAATGGGAGACAACAACCACATAACAACTAACTCCAATTCACAAGGGTTGATGGAACCAACCAGAAACCTCAAAAACTAAAGGAGACACCAACCACCAAAAAACCTAAAATTAAGCCAAACTACAAGGGAACAACATCCATTAACCCAAAATAGGAAAGAAAGAAATAGCAGCAATAAACCAACCATAGCATCCACAAATCTAATTTGAAAAAGTCCACAACTAGCCAAAACTAGAGGCAAACTCAACATTCATTGGTTAAAGGGGTAGGCCAAAATCTGGCAAAACCCAAGGAGACACAAAGCACATGAGAAAAAAACCACTGACTAGAGAATAGGAAACCAATTAAAACCACACTAAGACCAAAAGGTTGGGATAGAATGGGGTAAAGAGGTGTTTAAGTATAGAAATAAACCACTTTCTTAGTGAGGAGCAAAAAAAAAACAAAAAAATAGATTGATTAAAACCAAAAGATCAAGATCAAAAGAGTAGAAGGTTAAAAGATTTAAGGTAGTCTAGATTGACTAGACAATGTAGCTTAGGTAGGCTATGGTTATCAAATAAAGTGAGCTCATTTAATTCCCCTCCCAAATTAGCCAGAAATCAACACAAGCATTACCTTCACAAAAGAATGTGAAATTTTGTAGCAAACTTGAAAGAAAAAGTGTGATTAAGAAGATAAAATAAGTTAGCATTTCCCATATTATTATTATTGAGCATATCAAGTAAAAGAAGAGCATCAACTTTAATCTAAATATTAAAAAGTCCTTTGCTTAAAGAAATATCATTAGCTTTGTTAACAACCATGAGTAGCATGAATAAGAGGTTCCAAAATAATAAAGAAATATTATGAATGTGACAAAGATTTCTAATATGGCAAATAGAGGTACCAATCCCTCTAACATTTTAACAAGAAAATTAAACATAATAAAATAAATGGGAAAGAAAAGGTTAATTAAGAGAGTGAGAGGTTTGTAGATCTAGTGTTTTTGAGTTTGTAAGGGTAATTTTTAACTCTTTTTTGGCATGATAAGTTTAAAACCATTTCTTTCCCCTAGAGTCATCATCAGTAAGATTTAGTAACATTGGTCACCAATTTAGAGACTTCTCCAAGTGTTTAGAGGGAGTTCACCCTCTTTCCAAATTAAGTTGAAAGTAGGATTAACATCAATATCAAGATTAGAAATGAGAGATGGTGATGATTTAGTACCATGAAAAGCCTAGATAGTTAAATCCAAATTAGATATATTTTTAGCCTAGTCGACATCATTTAAATCCTCATTAAAAACTTAATTTTCTTCCATCAAAGTCAGCATAAGTAGTAGAATAGAAGGAAAATAATCTCATCCAATAGTGTGAAAATTTATTATTCTCCACATTAGAAATTTTCAAATTTAAAGAAGAGGTAAGAGGTAAATCATCCTTCCCATTCAAAAATAAAGCCATAGCAACATAGGATCCAAAACTGGTTCAATAAGAATGACGATATTCAAGAATCAACCTCAATACCACCTTCATACCATTCTTAGGATCCAGGTTTTGAACATATGTAGAGATTGGCTTATGACTAGGAACAAGATTTTCTTTTGGTCGATTTGTCTTTTTTAAATGTGGATGGAGAACAAAGCAATCAAAATTTTCATGGCCATGAATTTTATAGTTAGAAAAAAAATTGAAAGATTCTCTAATTCAACCTTTTATGAATAGTATTTTTTGAGCCAATCAAACTTCTTAGGATATTTTTTAGTTATGTCTAGTTCCACTAGGATCAGAACCATAGAAGGTGAGATGGATTTACTTAGTCAGTTGCAGGCGACCAAAATGAGCAACACAAAAAGCGATGTGTAACAAAATGAATTTTAGGAAGATATAACCACACAAGGATAATAGGAGATTCCTCTTAATGTCAAAAAAGGGTGACCACTTTAGTAAGCACATTTGATAATTAAAGATGAAGTAAGAATGATGCACAAAAAACACGTGAATAATCTAGATCATTAGAAAGTTGAATCAGAATATGCCAAGGGTAAGATGTAGATGATGAAACAAGTGCAGATTTTATCCAAATTCGGATGACATAAAGCAATGTTTGACAAGAGAATTCAAATAGTTTCAACAATTCAACATCCACATCAGCACATAATGGTGCAAACCATGAAAGAAAATGAGATTAAACTCAACTAGTTTGAAGCCTTACTAAGAGCACTTCCTTAAATGAAGTAGAATTTGTAGCATTTGGATCCCAAAATATCGATCCGCATCCAAAATTTGAGGTGGAGCCATATCAATCAAACTCACATCCATTGGATGATCATCACAATTGATGAAGATAAAATAATCATAATCATTGAGTTCAAGCCTTTAAATTTGGTGAAGCCAAAATCACATAGATCCCAGGAGATGCACCAAGAAGGATGCAAAATTGCTAGAGAAGAAGCACTTTGGGTTGGGGTTAGGGTTAGGTTAGGGTTAGGTTAGGGTTAGGGTTAGGGTTAGGGTTAGGGTTGGGGTTAGGGTTAGGTTAGAGTTTAGGGTTAGGGTTTAGTTTAAGTTTAGTGTTTACTTTAGGGTTTAGTTTAGGGTTTAGGGTTTAGGGTTTAAGTTAGGGTTTAGAGTTAGTTTAGTTTAAAACTTTAGGGTTTAGAGTTTTAGGTTTAGGGTTTTAGTTAGGTTAGTTTAGAACTTAGGGTTTAGGTTTTAGGGTTTAGGGTTTAGGTTTAAGTTTAGTTAGGGTTATAGTTTAGGTTTAGGTTTAGGGTTTAGGGTTTAGGGTTTAGGCTTTAGGGTTTAGTGTTTATGGTTAGTTTAGAGTTTAGGGTTTTGGGTTTTAGGGTTTAAGGTTTAGGGTTTTGGGTTTTAAGTTTGGGTTCAAGTTTTAGTTTAGGTTTAGGTTTTGGTTTTTTTATAATAGAACAAATTTAGATTCAACATTTCTTCTTTTGATTTCATAAACCAAGAAATAAGTTTTCTATGAAGTGACATAGATAAAATGAGACATAGAGCAAATCAAAAAACCCATATCAAGAATCATCTTTCTGTAAAGATCTGTTTCATAGCACATATTGATCAAGTTCTTGATTTCTTGGTTCCCATCATAACACCCCTAGCCTCTCGAGTAGCAGAATCCACCATAATATCCCTAATCTCTCCCTCTTCCATTACCATGGATGTAACCTCTGTCGCTCCTCCCGCCTCCTTAACCACCATTACTCCGACCACCACCTCCATATCCAGCAGTCTAGGCGAGCGGTTGATGATGATGTTCTTCTTATCAAGGTTACTTTATTCTTAGTGTTTAGGTTTATTAAGTTTGTGGTTTAAGTTTATTTTTTAGATTTAGTTACTTTAGTTTAGGTTTAGGGTTTGTGGTTTAAGGTTTAGGGTTTAGGGTTTAGGGTTTAGGGTTTAGGGTTTAGGGTTTAGGGTTTAAGGTTTTTTTTTTAAAAAAAAGTAAATAAAGTAAACCCGTAAGTTTAGGTTTATTTAGTATATTTAGTTTATTTTTTATTTATTTTAGTTTACTTTATTTTTATTTTACTTAGGTTTATTTTTTAATTTTATTTAGTTTAGTTTATTTATTTTATATTTATTCATTTTAGTTTATGTTTTTTATTTTAGTTTATTTTTTAAGTTTATGTTTAGGTTTATTTTTAAGGTTTAGGTTTATTTTTTATTTTTTAGGTTTAGGTTCTGATTTTATTTTATTTTTTAGGTTTATGTTTTAAGTTTATTTTTAGGTTTATTTTAGTTTATTTTATTTTATTTAGTTTAGGTTTAGGTTTAGGTTTAGTTTATTTTAGGTTTAGGTTTAGGTTTTATTTATTTTAGTTTAGTTTATTTTAGTTTAGGTATAGGTTTATTTTATTTTGCTTATTTTATTTTTATTTTAGGTTTAGGTTTTTTTTAGTTTAGGGTTTAGGTTTTATTTTTTATTTATTTTTAAGTTTATTTTTTTAGAGGTTTTTATTTTGTTTTATTTTAGGTTTATTTTATTTTTATTTTATGTTTAGTTTTTATTTTATTTAGGTTTTTTATTCTTAGGTTTATTTCTTTAGTTTTGGTTTTTATTTATTTTATTTGAGTTTATTTTTATTTTTTTTAATTTTTTCTAGGTTTAGGTTTAGGTTCTAGTTTAGGTTTTTATTTTATTTTATTTTATTTATTTTATTTAAGTTTAGGTTTTGTTTTATTTTAGGTTTTTATTTCATTTAGGTTTAGGTTTTAGGGTTTAGGGTTTAGGGTTTAGGGTTTAGGTTTAAGGTTTATGGTTTTAGGGTTTAGGGTTTAGGGTTTAGGGTTTAGGGTTTAGGGTTTAGGGTTTAGGGTTTAGGGTTTATGGTTTAAGCTTTAGGCTTTAGGGTTTTTAGGGTTTAGGATTTTTTTGGTAAAAAAAGGAATTTTTCTTACCAAAAGAGAAGGATACAATGTCCTTAAGGGGATAAATCTCAAAGACTACTTCTTAAAAAGACCTAAAGAAAAAAATCTCTAATAATATAAACTAAAAGAAAACAAAAGAAAATATAATCATAGAATCCCTGAAGCAGGTTAGCAGACCAAGAATAAAATGAAGGAAACTGGAAAAAACTAAGAAAGATAACAATTAAAAGAAAATAAATGACATAAAGAAAGGAAAGAAAAGCCAAAGAAAAGGCTCGGGATCATCCAAACTTTAGAAGGGGCAACAAAAATTTGTGAGTACTCGAAAGGAGGGTTCTGATCACAAAAATGCTACCAAACAAAAGAGTAAACATCCATCATAATAATAAACCTCTCACAAAGGCACGCAAACATAACCAACAAATCTAGAACCAACCAAAGGAAGAACAACAGAACCAAAGTAAAAAAAAAATTAGAAAAAGAAAAATTCAAGCTAGCACAACCATCCAACCACCCGAGTAGTGGGAGAAAGAAACAAGTCACCAACCAATGAGGAAATACCAAAGAAGCAAGGGGATGAAGAGAAGCAACCAACAACTCAACTCATAAAGAAACCTAAAAAGACCATATAACAACCAACCAAAATAAGTAGTAACTACACACCAAAAACAAAGGAAAGTAGTATACACAAAACTAAAACCAATTTAAAAGAAAATAGAAGGAAGACATCACATCTAGAGGCATCGGAAGCTCAAGGAGACCATCACAAGACCCCAAAGAAAGCCAACCAACCAACCAAAGCCAAAATAAACCCACAAGAGATACCAATAAAAAAGTAAGAGCACAATTGACAATAGCTTGATAACCAAAATAGCATAGACATTCAACCTATAAAATACAAGAATAAAATAAGAATAGAAAGTTAAGAAAAGAGCAGGAGCCAGCAACAACAAAAACCAGCTCTAAGCAAGAAAACCATGAGCAGGAAAGCAAGAAAAAACATCTAGAAAATCTAACATAAGGAAAATCAGTTGTCTAAATTAGTGCCCTTTTAATTTCTTAGAAATATTTGCATTGGTAAACAAAGTAAAATCATAGAGATTACAACCCAAACCAGCTAAGAAATCAACAGCATTACTCTTAAAAATATGTGTAATTTTAAAGAAAGTTTAGATAATAGCTTTCATATTTCTAATTAAATAAAAAAGCTCAACATTACCCTTATGGTTAGAATTGATCATAGTAACAACCATCTCAGTATTAGATTCCAACCAAATAGTAAGAAAATTTCTATACAAACAAAGCTTAAGAGCATGATAAACAACCATTAATTCAGCAAAAATTAGAAGAGAGGTGGAAAAAAATAAAGATAATATTTCCATGATTATTTCTAAAAATACCACCACAACTTGACTTCTATGCAATAGATCCATCATATTAATTTTAATACAATTAAGGCTTAATCCAATGAATAATTTTATAATGAGATGAAAACATAATAAGGAAAAGATACCCAATTTAGAGGCAAGAAACTTGCAACCTCTAAAAAGTACCACTAAGAAGAGAAGCCTTATGTAAAGAAAAAAATCTTATAGTTAGTCCTAGCAATAATCCTCTTATGATTCATAAGCACATTATGATGCTTAGCATCATTTATGTCAAACAAATAAACCAAATCAAAGTAATAGCCACCAATAATTTTGATATGCCCTTTAACAATATTAGGGAAATAAGTGTCAAAGTTGCATTAAAGTTAAATTACCATTAAACAACTTAATTTAAATAAATTCTCATGCCAACCATACTTTAGAGGTAATGGCACCATTAACAAAAAACTAACATTCTCAATATGATAGCAACATATGCATTTATAGGGTGGATAAAAACCTTTACTCAAAAGTAAAGAACCAATACCAATATAGTCCCTTAAAATTCTCCACAAAAGAATATAATAATAAGTAGGAATAATATTATCCCAAATTTTATGGAAAACAGGAGAAGAGGATTTTATTAACTCTAATATAGTGCTAAGTATCTTTAAAAGAAAATTCTCCATTACTAGAAATTTTGAAAAGAATTTGATCTCAAAAATTACCATTAATAAGAATATTAATTATGTCATTACGAATGAAATCAAGAATCAAATCATTTAAAGAGAAATTCCATTCACCATTATAAATAAAATGACTAACTTTTGAAGAAGAAGTGAGTGTACTCGAGAATCATTGGAAAAATCCCCATCTAGTTATCTGCCAAAAGAAAGAAGATCCATTATTAATACCCCAAAAAATGAGACGTTCTGCTTTCCATTTAATATCATAGAGTCATTTCCAAACAATATAGTCACCATGTTTATAATTGCAAATTAAAGGATGCTTACCTTTGCAATATTTAAATTTCATGAATTTAGCCCAGAGACTTTCATTTTCCAAAAATTCCACGAAAGTTTATAAGAAAAAACATTGGTGGAATCCATCAAAGATCACTCAATACCACCTTCATAAATAGTACCACACATATTAGACCAAGAAGTCCAATGAAGCTTTTGGTTGAATTCCTAGAAAAAACTTATTAAAAGTCTTTCAATCGATAAGAACATGGGAAGTAGGAACAATATTAAGCAACAAGTAAAAGAAGAGAATAAAGAATACTTTTAATAACAATTAATCTCACCAAAAGATAAAAAATGAAATTCAATGGTAGAAATTTTATTTTGAATATTATGAATTACCTCATCAAAGAGATGGGATCTCTTATGGCCATAATAAAGGGGGGCCTAAATATTTAATAGAAAGATTTTGATGAAAAAAACTAGTGATATCTTTTATTTTATTAATTCTATGAACAGAAATAGAAGTAGAAGTGATAAAATAACTTTTATGAGTACTAATCAAAAGGCCATATTCCTTTTCAAATTTATTTAAAAAATCCTTAAACTTTTTAACATAATGTAAGGAGCCATTACAAAAAATTATGAAATCATCAGCAAAGCTTAAGTGAGAGATAGCCAAACCACCAAGATTTTTGAAATACATACTAGAATTCTTCTCAAAAAGAAAGGATTAATCCAATGAGACAAGTATTCAACAACAATAATAAAAAGCGATGGAGAAAGAGGGTTGCCTTGTCTTATACCTTTAGAGGTATTAAACGAACCAAAGTTTTCACCATTGATAACTAATGAAAATTAAATATTTCTAATTATATTGTTTATTATAGAAATTAAATGATTAGAAAAAAAATAAAGTAAGAATGATATTAAGAAAATCCCATGAAATGTTATCATAAGCATTGGTGCTGTTAAGCTTAAAAAGTAAATTTCCACCTCTAGTTTTAACATTCAAATCATGAAACAATTCTTGAGTAAGCAAGATGTTATCCAAAATAGTTCTACCTTTCACAAAGCCAGTTTGATTAGGAGAGATAATCTTAGGAGAAACTTACTAAGCCTATTAGTCAAAATTTTAGAAATCAATTTGTTGAAAAAAAACTCATAGTCTAAAGTCATTAAAAAATTATCTTTTAAGGAATAAGAATAATAGAAGTGCTAGCAAAATATTTAGGAATAGAATTCCCTTGAAAAAATCATAATATTAACAAGATCAATTTTAATAATAAACAAAGCTTTTGAAAGAATAAAGTAGTGTAACCATCAGAATAGAATTAACATTCATACCATTAAGAATACTAAAAATTTTGATCGGAAGGAGGAACAAAGAACACATTATCCTCGGTAGACATAATAGAAGGGATGATAGAGGGATTGGTTAATGCAAATGTTGACAATTTTTATTTAAAAGATCTTTAAAATAATTAAGAGAAAGAAAATATATCCTCTTTTTTGATAGCAGAACCATCAAAGTTCTTGATTTTTGAATGTGACCAAGAACTCTCCTTTTCATTACCAAAGCATGAAAATATTTAGTGTTTCTTTCCCCTAAGAAAGATGCTTAGAGGTAGCTTTTTGTCAATAAGTCACCTCTAAATCTTGAAACTTAATGATTATCTTTAGCTTCAACATTAAAATAGAAAGAAGAATCAATAATAACAAGTTCTTCCAAATCTTCACCTATTTTCCATATATTATTAATAAGATTTTTAAAGCAATTTTTTCCACCATGTGATATTATGCTTAAGCCTTTAAGCTTAAGACAAAATCTCATCATACCAAACAAAATCATCAGAGAAAGAGGAGCACCAATTATAAGCAATAACATCAAGAAAAATTTTATCTTGTAACCACATATTTTGAAAACAAATTTTTATGACATTATTATGAACAACATCCTTAATAGAAACCAAAAGATGAGCATTATTCGAGAGAGTTCTACTAAGATACTCCACTAAAGTTAAAGGCCAATGATTTAACCAATAATTATTTAATAATGCACGATCCAACTATTGCAACAATCTATGATTATGCCAAGTAAATTGATAACCAACGAAACCAACATCATAAAAATTACAATCCAAAATCATATTTGCAAAATCTTCCATTGAATGTAAATTTGGCAAAGAACCCCCTTTCGTTTCATTCAAAGAAAGGACCATATTGAAATCCCCACCAACAATCCAAGAATTATTAACAATAAAAGCAAAATTAGATAATTGATCCCAAGGAATTCTCCTCTCTAACTTGTTACAAGCATAAACAAAAAGCCAAAAGCATGATAATAACCAAATGAAAATATCCACATTAATAACTGATGAAAATCATTAATAACATTAATAGAAGAGAATTATTCCAAAATAACCAAATCTTATTACTATTGAAATAAAATTGCTAAAACCAATCATCATGCATTATTTTAAAGAAAAAATGAGAGGTTCAAGAATAACAAAAACATTAGAAATTCTACAAAGATTCTAATTCTATTTCTAATAGCAAGAGTACAAATTCCCCTCACATTCCAAATAAGAAAGTTAAACATTAATTTTTATTAGGCAAAGAAGATGAAAAGATCGGTATATCTAGAAAGTTTAGGAGATAAATTTTAAACTATTTTTCCTTTTCACAAATTTTTTTTGAGAACTAGTCTCATTCTCCATGGATTGATCATTAGAATAATTTTGTATCATTATTTACTAGATTAGAAGAAGATCCCATTTGATAATAAGATAAATCCTATTTATCCATTAAATGATAATTATCACTAAGCAAAATACCATCGGAATAATAGTTAAAGAAAGGCCGAAACAAATTTATTAAGCAAACAAACACTTGGTCAACAACAACTCCATACCATCATTTATGCCTAAATTCAAAGAAGATAAATAATATTTTCTTTTAAAGATTTCTGAGGTGAAATAAGAGAAACATTTTCTATAAGATTTTTAGCAACTTTATCACAAATCTCCTTAGAATCAGAAACTAAAATAGGAAAATCATCCATTTGCAAATTTTGAGGAATATCAGAAATAATATCTGTTGAAACGTGATTATTCTCCAAAATAGTTATAGAAGTATTTTTAACAAGCTTATCACTACCACTTACATTGGGAACAACATTAGAAATATTAAGAACATCATTAGAAACATCAACAATTTCATTCACACACCATTATCCCTTTCATTTAAAGTAGAATTTCTTTTATCACTTTTTTAAATCTCAATTTTTCCAATGACCTTAGATCTTTAACCACTTTCTTTTGAAGATGTTGATGAGTAACAAAACATTCTGATACATCATGGCCATGAGTTTTGCAATGATTGCAGAAAGTAGGAAGTTTTTAAACTTGACCTAATGGAAATATTCATATTTCTTTGATCCAATCCACACCTCCTTAGGAAATTCCTTTGTTACATCAATTTTAACATGGATCCGAGCAATCGACGACCTAGATTTGGCTGTGGTTGCTTGATTGATTTGCAAGGATGTACCAAAATAGAGCTCACAGCATGCAAGAATTGATAATTAACAAAGTGAACCCAAAGATTAGGTAAAGATAACCAAACCAATAGGAGATTCCTTTTTAATGTCATAAAAATGGAGTCCATTTAAGAAAACACATTTGACAATTTTTAGCCTAGTAAGATGAGAGAGAAAAGATAGGACTATAATCAAGGTCATTAGATAATTTAATCAACACTTGTCCATATAGTAAACCAATCAAAAAAACACAATAGAGATTCAAATCATGAAAAAAAAAACTAAATTTCCTCAATACTAGGATGCCAAAAAGAAAATTTTCCCAACAAAGTATTCGCATAAGGCTCAACTAGTTTTTTAGTATCCAAGTTAGAGCACATAATAGCTAGAACACATTTGAAGGTCGTATGAACCAGGTTTAAAGAGAGATCAGAAGAAGTTGAAGAATCCTTGCCAGATAAGGCATCTTTGAAGGATTTATAGGCAAAAGGTTTAGCTATACCTAAAGAATCGAAGCCAGTGGGAAAAGAGCATTTGGTTCTCATTAAGTATTTATAGAACCATGCCATAATGTGAGTCACTATAGCACCCAAGAGAGGGGTGGGGTGGGGTGGTGGGTGATATTAAAAAAATTTTAAAAGTTAAATCTTAAATTTTAGTTTTAATAAAAATTAATTTTTGATTTTATAATGACAATATACAATTCTTAATGCAACAAAAACAAAAAAATAAGTAAAGACAATAGAAACACACAATTTTTTAACTCCAAAATGGGCCTATGTCCACGCCACACTCTGAATCCCTAAATGCAAAATAGCTTACAAATAGTACTCTCTTATAAGGGGATGAGAACAACCCCTACAATAATATGTACTCTCCTAGTACAACCCCAATATAAATTTTACACAAAAAAGAAAATACAAAATAATTTTGATAAAATAAATCTCTCACAAATATACCAAGCTATCCAATTCAAAAAATGATCTCACAACTTATAAATGATCACTTAGAACTTCAAAATTTTGGCAAGATAAAATGCTCCCTTAATGTTGATAATAAATACTAAAATAAATATTTTAAAGTGATCTTACTAAGATGTTAATGTTATTACAATTTGGAGAGTAATATAAAATTGATTTCAAAATAAATTCACAATATTCTATTGCACAATAATATAAATTTTAAGAAGGAATGATTTATTATATTTTAACCAAAAGATGCTTTCAAATAATGTAAATGATCACAAAATACTTAAATAAAATTATATGATAGATCTAAGTAGGCTGGTAAGCTTTTAAATAAAATAAAGGTATCTAACAAATATGAAAATAATTTCAACACACTAAATTAATTTGAAATGCTTAAAATATACTTCTAAAATAGATCTAAAAATAAATGATCTTTCAAAATAAGACTAATGACAAAATATTTCAAGAAACCAAAAGAAAATTGTAGGAAGTTAAAAATTTCAACAAGTTGAAATAGATCTTACAAGCTATCACAAGAGCTTTTCACAAAAAAAATTATTGAGAAACTTTGATGTAAAAAATAATGTCCAAAGACTAATCCACCAAAAAGTATAAATTGGGAAGAATAAATAGATGGTGAAAATAGCATGAACAACTAAAAGAGGATTAATAACAAGAAAACAAACTTAAGTAATTTGAGAAAGCTTGCTTAGTTGAAGATGTTGAAGCTTCCACACCAAGGATTTGATCTTGCAATATTTGGAGAACACTTAGATGGAAAATCTAAGAAATTTTCTCTTAGATTTGCTAGAGTGATTTTGAATTTGAATGAGGAATGCTTTCATGAAGAGAATGGGGGCTATTTACAGGCAAGAAGGTCATTTTGAATTATTTTAAAATAATAAATTATTCAAACATCATGTTATCATCTAATAATTCAATATTCAATATAAATATAATTTATATTAAAAAAATATTAAGTTCAAGTAGCCAAAATTTGGCCATTCACATGGGCAAGTCAAAAATAATCAAATATGGCTCTTAATATATTCAAAGCATGTAGCATGCATTCATTATTAAAATCAACTAATGTTTGAAAAGTCATAATAAATTCAATTTTAATCAAGCGTGGGTCATGTAACCTACAAATTAAAGGAAAAAAATCTAAGGAATCCGTTGGAGATGAAATCGATATAAA
The DNA here is from genome assembly GCA_021442155.1 of Cymbidium sinense. Classification (NCBI taxonomy): domain Eukaryota; kingdom Viridiplantae; phylum Streptophyta; class Magnoliopsida; order Asparagales; family Orchidaceae; genus Cymbidium; species Cymbidium sinense. The sequence goes on along the minus strand of CM038220.1, from coordinate 51,182,921 downwards.
TTCCTTGATTATAAATGACTTTGGCTAAAATATAAAATTTTGCATATTTTTGTTAATTTTGAAATATGATATTTAAATATTATGATATAATTTATATATAATCATACATATGTTTGTTATCATATAACCTTCAAATTAAATTAAAATATTTAATTATATTAAGTAAATAAAATAATTATACTTAATAGTCATAATTTATTATCAATTATTATTTTGATAATTCAAATGCTATGTATGAAACATATAATTGAATGTTAATTAGATATAGATTTATATAAATTAACCTCATTAAAATAATATGTTAAGTTGTAAACAAATTGATTCATGCCAATGAACTCATATGAATTTTAAGATAGTTATAAATGGATATAACCTAAAATATTGTATCTTGAGCTTCACATTATCCATTTTGATCTATCTTTCATTTCTTCTACTCTTTCAATTTCCTCAAACATATTGTGAGATGTATTGGATATGTAATTAGCAATTGATATATTTGAAACACATAAAAGCATTCATTAAAACATCCAAGTATTCATTTGTTATCATCAAAATTGATCAGATTGAACATGAGGCTCATTAAGCCAACAATCTCCCCCTTTTTGTTGATGACAAACTAATGTTGGGTATTGATTTTGATGAAGGTGCAAATTGGCCATTCATCATAGTTTTTTAAAAAAAATCTCTTCTAAAAAAAACAAATTTATGCACAAGAGATGAATAATGTTGCTCCCCTAAATGTTTGCATGAAATAAACTTAATACTAACCAACATTCTACTCTTCTCCCCTTTTGACAACATAAAAAAGTGAGAGCAAACTACATATAATTTTAAATATTAGGATCTAACATTCCAAGCATGCATCTTAAAGAACAAAAACATTCTTAAGGTAATTATTTTGTAAAATGCAATTTTAAATCGATACTATTGAAATTAATATTAACATCAACTTTCAAAACATGATCCCTAATAAAATGATGTCTAATTTTATATATGCTTGGTTGTGAGTGTTGGATAGGATTTTTGGTCAAACTAATAGTACTTCTATTATCACACTGAACTAGAATGTGATCTTGCTTAATACCAAAATCTTGTAATTGTTGCTTTAACCAAAGGACCTAAGAAACACAACTACAGGCAGCTATGTACTTAACCTCTGCAGTGGGTAAGGCTATAATAGTTTATTTCCTAGATGACCAAGACACAATCTATGATCCTAAAAAATGACATGTGCTTGATGTGTTTTTTCTATCTACTTGGCATTCCACAAAATCAGCATTAGAATAAGCAACCAAATCACATGATAAAGAATTTTTAGAATACCATAAACCTAACTTAATAGTGCCTATGAAATCTTGAAGATACGCTTGCTATTAAATGAGATTCTTTTGGGTTGGCCTAAAATGAGCACAAATAAACAACAAACATAATATTAGGCCTACTAGTAGCAAGGTATAAAAGTGAACCTATCATACTCCTATAAAGTTTTGATCAATGATTTTCCTAATTCATTAAATCCAATTTTGTAGATGGGCTCATGGGAGTTTTACTAGATTTAAATCTTTTCATGTCAAACCTCTCAAGCAATTCATTTGTGTACATAGTTTGATAGATGAATGTGTCATTTTCTTGTTGCTTCACTTGAAGACCTAAGAAAATATTAAGTTCTCCCATCATACTCATTCCAAACTCTTTAGACATCAAAGATGAGAACTCATGGCATGGAGATTCATTTGTACTTCAAAATAATATATCATCTACATACACTTGTATCACTCTGAAATCATCATCTATGCTCTTAAGGAATAAGGTGGTATCTACTCTACCCTTTTTAAATCCATGGTCTATCAAAAAGTTACTTAACCCATCATACCAAGCATGATGACCCTATTTTAAACCATATAAGGCTTTCATTAATTTATACACATAATTTGGACAATCAAGGCTCTCAAATCTAGGTGGTTTCTCTACAAATAATTATTTGTCAATTAATCCATTCAAAAATGCACCCTTGACATCCATTTGAAAAAGTTTAAAATTCCTAAAATAAGCATAAGAAAGGAGTAACCTAATAGCTTCTAATCTTGCTACGAGTGAAAAAGATTCTTCAAAATTTATACCTTCAACTTGTGTGTACCCTTGTGTAACTAACCTAGCTTTATTTCTAACAATACAACATGAATCATCTAGCTTATTACTAAAGACCCATTTTGTTCCAATGACATTTTGATCTTGGGGTCTTGGGACTAATTCCCAAACATTATTTCTTAAAAATTGATTCAACTCCTCTTCCATAGCAATAATCCAAAAGATATCTTTTAATGATTCTTCTAAATTTTTAGATTCAACCTCAGATAAAAATGTTGAATGATCTACATCCTCTACTATGTCTTGGTAACTCCTTTTGAAGGATCTCCTATAATTAGTTCCTTTGGATGATTTTATTATATTTCCATTCTTTGAAATGAATCATCCACATTTTATTCTAAAGAGATTTTCTTAAAATTATCAATATATTCATCAATCACTTCATTTTAATGGGATCAATTAAACTTTCATACAAATAACATGTATTGATTTTTTCGCAATCATTTCTATTATTGAAAATTCTATAAGCTCTACTAAAAGAGAGTATCCTAAGAAAATACCATCATCTTATTTGAAATCAAACTTACCTGAATGATCTTTTTTATAAATCAAAATAAAGCATTTACATTCAAATACATGAAAGTGTTCAATCTTAGGCTCCTTTCCAAAAAATATTTCATATAATGTCTTCTTCAAAATTGGTGTAAAATAAATCCTATTCATCACATAACATGTAGTATTTTCTGCTTCTGCCCAAAAATATTTTGGCAATTTATACTCATCAAGCGATCTAAATTTAATTATTATTTTATTTTTTCTCTCTACTCCATTTTGTTGGGGAGTTCTCTGGAATGTCTAATCACATGTTCATCACGATAATCCACAAATAATTTATTTTCAAATTCGCCACTATGATTAGTTTCAACCCTATTAATCAAAAGGATTTATTCTCTTTGAATATATTTAGAAAACTTTTTAAACTAACCAAAAATATCATCCTTGTAAGTTACAAAGAAAACCCAAGTATATTTAGGGAAATCATCAACAATCACAAAACCATAATTTTTTCCACCTAAGCTAGTGGTGCTAATAGGACCAAATAAATCCAGATGGAATAATTCTAGAGGTTTAGAAGTAGAAAACATATTTTTACTTTTAAATGAGCTTCTAGAATGCTTACCATGAATATATGCTTCACAAACATAGTTTGAATGAAAATTTAATTTAAACAATCCAACTACTCAATCAAGTTTGGCAATTTTATTAAGTGTGTGCATGTTAATATGACATAGTCTCCTATAACATAACCATATATCATCATGAGTTTTTTTAAAATAAAGTAAATTCAAATTCACATCATGAAAGCTATCTAAATCAATGACATAAATATTTTTATATCTTTTTCCTACTAACTAAACATTTTCATTACTTTTTTTAATGCAATATGATGCATGGAATACTATATTCAAACCTTTATCACATAATTGACTAATAGAAATTAAATTATGTTCTAAACCTTCTACTAGGAAAACTTTATCTAAAGGGATAGTATTCTTACAAATAGAATGAATGCCAATGATCTTTCCCTTTGCATTATCTCCATATGTAACAAATCCTCCATCACTTGATTATAAAGTTGTGAATTTATCTTTATCTCCCATCATATGTCTTGAACATCCACTGTCCAAGTACCACATGCCTTCTTTATTTTTCTTTGAAGGCATTCCTACAAAAGAAACTCACATGTAAACTTTTGGAACCCAAACATGTTTGGTTTCACATTCTAAATTTGAAGCAAGATATCTAGCCTGCATGGTTTGTGTAGTGCTTGTACCTTTTGGTACCCACACATAAGATGATTGCTTAATGTTTTATAATTCGTGCAATCAAATGTAATATGCCCTTTTCTATCACAATTGTACCAAACATTAGTGTTTTCATATGACTTAGCATGATAATTATAAGGTTTATGAGTGGGATGTGTATGATGCAAATAATTTTTATTAAATGTTTTTTGATGAAGTATTATAATGAACTTGTGATGTCAAACATAATTTTAATCTTTCTTTTAAAAAGATATTCTCTCTTTCAAGTTTACATACAAGTAAGGAACAATTTAATAAAGAAGTATTTTTACTTTTTAAATTATCACATTCATTTTTAAATCACAAAAATGCATATCTAAATTTTTGTGTTCTTTTTCTAAGGTTTTGTATTTTCTTTTTTATTTATTATATTCTATAACTAAATCATTAAAAGCATCATTTAATTCATCTTAATATGTATCATTACATACCACTTAAGAATCTAAGTTGATTCTCCATTTTCCATAAGACATATGTTGACCTCTTCATGGGATGAGCAAGTACTTGATTAGTTTGAATTTGAATTGTCCCATAAAATCTTCTTCTTCTTATGGTACTTTTTCTCCTTCATATTCTTTCTTCTTTTCAAATCAATCTCTTTCTTCTTTGATTCAAGCAAGTTACGGACAATCACCTCTTAAGTGTCTAGGCTTTTTTACCAAATGATCCCTTCACTTGTAAGAAATTTCTTAGCTTGAAATTTATAGTTTTAGATTTTTTATCGTTTGATTCTTCTTACTTAGCAAGTTCCCAAGCCTTTTGGATAACATGACCACCTCATCACTATCACCATCCGAGCTTGAGGTGGTATGCTCATCACTATCATCAACTTGTAATGCAATAGCTTTTCCTTTCTCTTTTTTCCTTTTTGCTAAGTTATCCATTTTATCCCTATTCATGCTATCAAAGAACCTAAAAGCGATTAAGATAAGTAGATAAATCCTTCATTAATAGTTGTTACTTTAGCATCCCATTCTTTTGGAAGACATCTAAGAATCTTATAGACTAAGTTTTGATTCTTATATGTTTTTCCAAGAGAATGCAATGTGTTAATGATTTTCATGAATCTGGTGTACATATCAAAAATATAATCAGAAGGAGACATATGAAATAACTCATATTCATGAACAAGTCTACTTATGTGAGCATCTCTAACTTCACTAGGTCCTTCATAAGTTATAATGAGTTTATCCCATATTTCATTTGTTGTACTTAACATAAATATTTTCATGTAATCATCAGGTAATAAAGCACATTGTAAAGTATTACAAGCCTAACACAAATTCTCTTTCTATAGACCATTCCTCAAAAGGTTTTTTTCTTTAATGCCAATTTCTTCTAGTGTGGGTGTATGATATTGATGGGTCAACAAATACCACATGAGTGCATCTTGACCTCTTAAAAATGTAGTAATTCTATTTTTACAATAATCAAATGGTACACTAGGTTTATGTTTATTTTTTAGTTTAGTTTTATTTTTATTTTATTTTTTAGGTTTAGGTTTTGCTTTTTATTTGTAGGTTTAGGTTTAGGTTTTTATTTTATTTTTTTAGGTGTAAGTTTTAGGTTTTTATTTTAGGTTTATTTTTCGGAATTATTTTTTAGTTTAGTTTAAGGTTCATTTTAGTTTATCTTATTTTATTTAGTTTAATTTTAGGTTTACGATTAGTTTATTTTGAGTTTAGGTTTAAGTTTTATTTACTTTATATTAGGTTTAAGTTTATTTTATTTTTATTTAGGTTTAGGGTTTTTTTTCTTAGTTTAAGGTCTAGGTTTTATTTATTATTTATTTTAGGTTTATTTTTTAGGTTTAGGTTTTTATTTAGTGTTTATTTTATTTTATTTTAGGTTTATTTTTTTATTTTAGGTTTAATAACTATTTTATTTAGGTTTTTAATTTTTTATTTTAGTTTAGGTTTTTATTTATTTATTATAGTTTAGTTAATATTTTCTATTTTATTTTATTTTAGGTTTAGGTTTAGGTTTAGGATTTAGTTTATGTTTTATTTTATTTTATTTTTATTTACTTTTGGTTTAGATTTTATTTATTTATTTTATTTTAGTTTTCATTTAGTTTAGGTTTAGGATTTTTAACTTTTTTAGCATTTAGGGTTTAGGTTTTAGGTTTTAGTTTTTTTTTAGGTTTATTTTAGGTTTTATTTTTTAGTTTACATTTATGTTTATTTTAAGTTTATTTTATTTTATGTATATGATATTAGGTTTAGTTTATTTTAGGTTTAGGTTTAGGTTTTATTTATTTTAGTTTAGTTTATTTTAGTTTAGGTTTAGGTTTATTTTATTTTATTTATTTTATTTTTATTTTAGGTTAAGTTTTTATTTTTAATCTAGGGTTTGTGTTTTATATATGATTTGTTTTTAGGTTTTCTTTTTAGGTTTATTTTTTAGGTTTAGGTTTTTATTTAGTTCTTATTTTATTTCATTTTAGGTTTATTTTATTTTTATTTTACGTTTAGTTTTTATTATATTTAGGTATTTTATTATTAGCTTTTGTTTTTTTTAGTTTTAGGTTTCTATTTTATTATATTTTTATTTGATTTAGGTTTTAATTTTTTATTTATTTTAGTTTTAGGTTTTATTTACTTTAGAATTAGGTTTTAGGTTTTAGGGTTTAGAGTATAGGGTTTAGGGCTTAGGTTAAGGTTGTAGGTTTAGGGATGTAGGTTTAGGGTTCAGTTAGATTTATGCTTTAGGGTTTAGGATTTAAAGTTTACGAGTTAGTTTTTTTTTAAAATTAAGTGAACCGGTATGTTTAGGTTTATTTAGCTTATTTTTTATTCATTTTAGTCTAGTTTAATTTTTATTTTTATTTATGTTTATTATTTATTTTTATTTAGTTTAGATTATTTCTTTTAGGTTTATATATTTTAGATTAGGTTTTTATTTTAAGGTTTAGGTTTATGTTTATGTTTATTTTTTTAGTTTAGTTTTATTTTTATTTTATTTTTAGGTTTAGGTTTTATTTTTATTTTATGATGTTTATGTTTAGATTTTTATTTTATTTTAGGTTTAGGTTTTAGGTTTTATTTTTTTTTTTACGTTTAGGTTTTAGGTTTTATTTTTTATATTAAGTTTAGGTTTATTTGTTTATTTTATTTTATTTTAGTTTAGGGTTTAGGTTTAGTTTATTTTAAGTTTTGGTATAGGTTTGATTTATTTTAATTTAGTTTATTTTAGTTTAGGTTTAGATTTATTTTATTTTATTTATTTTAGGTTTAGGTTTTTTTTTTAATTTAGGGTTTAGGTTTTACTTTTATTTATTTTTAGGTTTATTTTTTAGGTTTAGGTTTTTATTTATGTTTTATTTTATTTTATTTTATTTTATTTTAGGTTTATTTTATTTTTATTTTATGTTTAGCTTTTATTTTATTTAGGTTTTTATTTTTTGATTTATTTTATTTTTTTGTTTAGTTTAGGTTTTTATTTATTTTATTTTAGCTTAGTTTTTATTTATTATTTTATTTTATTTTTAAATTTAGGTTTACCTTTATGTTATACTTTAGGTTTTTATTTTATTTTATTTTTTTATTTTACTTAGGTTTAGGTTTTTATTTATTTTATTTTAGGTTTTAGTTTTTTGTTTTATGGTTTAGGGTATAGTGTTTAAGGTTTGGGATTTAGGGTTTAGTGTTTAGGGTTTAGGGTTTTAGCTTTTAGGATTTAGGTTTAGGGTTTAGGGTTTTAGGTTTAGGGTTTATGGTTTAGGGTTTAGTATGATTTAGGGTTTATGGTTTAGGTTTATTTTTAGTTTATTTTATTTTATTTAGGTTTATTTATTTAGGTTTAGGTTTATTTTATTAGTTTAGTTTATTTTAGTTTAGGTTTGGTTTATTTTATTTTAGGTTTAGTTTTTCTTAGTTTAGGGTTTAGATTTTATTATTTATTATTAAGTTTACTTTTAGGTTTACTCTTTAGGTTTATTTTATTTAGTTTTATATTTATTATAGTTTATTTTATTTTTATTTTAGGTTTTGTTTCAATTTTATATAAGTTTTTTTTTTTTGGTTTAGTTTAGGTTTTATTTGTTTTATTTTAGTTTAGTTTTATTTTTTTATTTTTTTAGGTTTGGGTTTAGGTAATTTTACTTTAGGTTTTTATTTTAGATTATTTTGGTTTAGTTTTTTATTTAATTTTTTTAAGGTTTTATTTAGTTTGGGTTTAGCTTTTTAGCTTTTTTAAGGTTAAGGGTTTAGGGTTAATTGAGGGTTTAGGGTTTAGGGTTTATGTTTAAGGTTTTTTAGGGTTTAGGGTTTAGGGTTTAGGGTTTAGGGTTTTAGGGTTTAGGGTTTATGGTTCAGGGTCTAGGTTTTAGGTTTTTGGTCAAGGGTTTAGGTTTTAGTTTAGGGTTTGGAGTTTTTGGTTTTTTTTTAACATAGAACAAATTCAGATTCAACATTTCTTCTTTTCAATTTAACCAACCAAGTAACACACCAAGTTTTAGAAGACATGATAAAATGGACGCATAGAAAATTAAAAAAGATGCTAGAACTTCTAGAGACACATTTCCATAATATATCGACCATTCTTTAGTTTCTCTTGTTTAAGAATAGGTTTAGTTTGATACCATTATATTAATCTCTTATAGATTTATTAAGCTTTTATTACCTCTAGATTGATAGAGTCACCTTTTTAGGAGTTAGTTGATAGTTTATAGGTTATTCTTAGGGTTTGTTTAGGTTAGGTTTAGGGTTTAAGTTTTCATTTATTTAGTTACTTTAGGTTTAAGTTTATATTTAGTTTAGGGTTTAGGGTTTATGATTTAGTGTGTTTTTTAGGTTTTATTTATGGTTTTTTTAGGGTTTAGTTTGGTTAGGGTTTAGGGTTTATTTTAGGTTTATTTTATTTAGGTTTAGGTTTAGGGTTTATTTGGGTTTAGTGTTTTTTAATTAAATAAATTGGTAGGTTTAGATTATTTAGTTTATTTTAAATTTATTTTAGTTTATTTTATTTATTTTTTTTATTATTTTTTTATTTTTATTTAATTTTTCTTAGGTTTATTTATTTTGTTAGGTTTTTTTATTTTAGTTAATTTTTTAGGTTTAATTTTAGTTTAGGTTTATTTTATTTAGGTTTTGGGTAAGGTTTATTTTTGTTTAGTTTTAGGTTTAGGCTTTAGATTTTTATTTTTTTATTTAGGTTTTTTTAGTTTATTTTATTTTATTTAGTTTAGGTTTAGGTTTAGTTTATTTATTTTATGTTTAGTATTATTTATTTTATTAGGTTTATTTTATTTTATTTTATTTAGGTTTTAGTTTAGGTTTATTTTATTTTTTAGGTTTTAGGTTTATTTTTTATGTTTATGTTTTAGTTTTATTTTATTTTATTTTATTTTTAAATTTTAGGTTTAGTTTTTTTATTTAGGTTTTTTTTAGTTTATGTTTTATTTATTTTTTAGGTTTCATTTTATTTTTTTTTTTATGTTTAGGATTAAGTTTAGTTATGTTTTATTTTATTTTATATTATTTATTTATTTTGGTTTAGGTTTTTTTTATTTAATTTATTTTAGGTTTATTTAGTTTAGGTTTAGGTTTTTTTTTAGGGTTTTATTAGGGTTTAGGTTAGGTTTTATTTAGGTTTAGGTTTTATTTTAGTTTATTTTGGTTTATTTTAGTTTATTTTTTTTAGTTTAGGGTTTAGGTTTAGTTGATTTTAAATTTATGTTTAGGTTTATATATTTTAGTTTAATTTATTTTAGTTTAGGTTTAGTTTATTTTGTTTAATTTTTATTTTTTTTTATTTTTTTTTAGTTTGGGTTTTATTTTATTTAGTTTTTGTTTATTTTATTTAGTTTTATATTTTATTTTAGTTTATTTTATTTTATTTTATTTTAGTTTTAGTTTATTTATTTTATTTAGGTTTATTTTATTTTTTACTTTAGTTTTATTTTATTTATTTTATTTTAGTTTTTTATTTTTATTTTATTTTATTTTTAGGTTTAGGTTTTAGTTTAGTTTAGGCTTTTATTTTATTTATTTTAATATTATGTGGGTTTATTTTTTTATCTTTAGAGTTTATTTACTTTATGTTTAGATTTTTAGGTGTTTAGGGTATATGGTTGAGGTTTTATGGTTTAGGGTTTAGGGTTTGAAGGTTTAGGGTTTTAGGGTTTAGGGTTTAGCTTTAGGGTTTAGGGTTTAGGGTTTAGTTTTTAGGCTTTAGGGTTTATGATTTTTAAGGTTTAGGGTTTAGGATTTAGGGTTAGCTTAGAGTTTACAGTTTAAGGTTTAGTGATTAGGCTTTAGGTTTTAAGTTTAGGTTTATAGTTTATTTGTATTAGTTAGGGTCTAGGTTTAGGTTTAGGGTTTAGTTTAAGTTGTTAGAGTTAGTTTAGGTTTAGGGTTTTAGTTTAGGTTTAGTATTTAGGGTTTAGGGTTTAGGGATTAGGGTTAGTTTAGGGTTTAGGATTTATGGTTTAGTGTTTAAGGTCTTTTAGGGTTTAGGGTTTAGGGTTGTATGTTTAAGGTTCAAGGTTTAGGGTTTAGGGTTTAGGGTTTAGGGTTTAGGGTTTAGGCTTTATGCTTTAAGGTTTAGGCTTTTTTTAATTTATTTAGTTTATTTTTTATTTATTTATTTTATTTTATTTTTATTTTATTTATTTTTGGTTTATTTATTTTAGTTTAGGTTTCTTATTTTAGTTTATTTTTTAGGTTTAAGTTTAGGTTTATGTTTATTTAATAGTTTAGTTTATTTTTTATTTTTTTAGGTTTAGGTTTATTTTTTACTTTTAGGTTTAGTTTTGGGTTTTAATTTTATTTTTTTTTTAGTTTTAGGTTTTAGATTTTATTGTAGGTTTATTTTAGTTTTATTTTTAGTTTAGGTTTATTTTAGTTTATTTTACTTTATTTAGGTTTTAGGTTTAGTTTATTTTGGTTTAGGTTTAGGTTTTATTTATTTTAGTTTAGTTTAGTATAGTTTTTAGGTTTTACTTCATTTTATTTATTTTAGAGATAGGTTTTTTTAGTTTAATGTTTATTTTATTTTCTATTTATTTTAGGTTTTATTTTTAGGTTAATTTTCAATTTATTCTTTTTTTAGTTTTTTTTAGGGTTTAGGGTTTAGTGTTTAGTTGGTTTAGGATTAGGTGTTTAGTTTAGGGTTTATAGTTTATGGTTTTTTTATTTAGAGTACAAATTTGGATTCAACATTTCATTTTTTATTTCATCAATGAAGTAGTTTTCTAAGACACAAGCTACAACATAAATATCGCATAGGTTTTTTAGCTTTAGGGTTTAGAGTTTAGGTTTGGGGTTTAGTTTAGGGTTTAAGGTTTAGGTTTTAGGGTTTTGGTTTTAGGTTTAGGTTTTAAGTTTTAGTTTAGGGTTTATGGTGTAGGGTTTATGGTTTTTTTTAAACAAAGAACAAATTTAGATTCAACATTTCTTCCTTTTGATTTCATCATCCAAGTAGCACCCAAGTTTCCTAAGACACAAGTGATGAGATAAAAATGAGCACCAATAGAATAGAAACCATAAAAAATGACACCACCATCATCTCGATTCCCTCCACCACCACGGCCTCTAACACTCCTCTCACATCCACCGATTTTCCATATCCACCGGCACCCACAGATCCCACCACCATTTATTCTCCACCTTTCGACCACCACTGACCGACCAGTTGTTAATGTTCTTGTCATCAAGGTTACGCCCATTCTTAGGTTTATAGTTAGTTTAGAGTTTAGGGTTTTGGGTTACGTTAGGTTTAGGGTTTAGAGATTAGGGTTTAGGGATTTTGATTCAAGGTTTAGGGTTTAGGGTTTAGGGTTTAGGGTTTTTAGGGTTTACGTTTTAGGTTTTAGGGTTTTTAAGGTTTAGGGTTTAAGGTTGTAAGTTTAGGGTTGTAGATTTAAGGTTTAGGTTTTAGGGTTTAGGATAATTTTAGGGTTAAGGGTTTAGGGTTTAGGGTTTAAGGTTTAAGGTTTATGGTTTAGTATTTAGGGTTTAGGCTTTTTTAAAAAAAATTCAGTAAACCAATAGGTTTAAGTTTATTCTGTTTATTTCTTATTTATTTGAGTCTATTTTACTTTTTATTTCTATTTATGTTTATTTTTTTATTCAGTTTAGTCTAATTATTTTAGGTTTATATATTTTAATTTAGATTTTTTTAATTTAGTTTATTTTTTAGGTTTAGGTTTATTTTAGTTGAGCTTTATTTTTTTTTATAATTTAGGTTTAGATTTTATTTTTTATTTTTTAGGTTTAGGTTTAGTTTTTTTATTTATTTTTTAGGTTTAAGTTTTTTGTTTTTTTTTTAGGTATAGTATTTGGTTTGGTTTAGGTTTATGTTTATTTTAGTTTATTTACTTTAGGTTTAATTTATTTTATGTTTAGGTTTAGGTTTTATTTATTTTGTTTAGTTTATTTTAGTTTAGGATTAGGTTTATTTTATTTTGTTTAATTTATTTTTATTTTAGGTTTAGGCTTTTTTAGTTTAGGGTTTAGGTATTATTTTTTATTTATTTTAGGTTTTATTTTTTAGGTTTAGGTTTTTATTTAGTTTTTATTTTATTTTATTTAGGTTTATTTTATTTTTTTATTTTAGGTTTAGTTTTATTTATTTAGGTTTTATTTTATAGTTTAGGTTAGGTTTTATTTTTTTTATTTTATTTTAGTTTTAATTTTATTTTCTTTTAATTTTAAGTTTAGGTTTAGGTTTAGGTTCTATGTTTTTTATTTTATTTTATTTTTTATTCTATTTTAGTTTAGATTTAGGTTTTAGAGCTTTAGGGGAGTTTAGGGTTTAGGGTTTGTTTAGGGATTAACATTTAAATTTTAGGGTTTAGGTTATAGGTTTAGGGTTTAAGTTTTAGTTTAGGTTTTAATGTTTTTTTTTTAGAGAACAAATTCATATTCAACATTTCTTCTTTTGATTTCATCAACCAATTAGCACCTAAGTTTTCTAAGTCACAAGTGATGACATAGATTAAAAATGAGCACACATAGAGCAAATCAAAATCTAGATAAAGGTTTCTGAGAATAGTTTCATAGCGTGGTAGATCGTTCATCACTTTCTCCGATTAGAACCACCCTGCCTCTAGTGTTGGGATCCTTATCGATCTCTCCCACCACCACATTTTTCATAGCTCCTCTCTCCTCCATACCATTGCTGGACCACCACCTCCATATCTTCCGGCACCTCAGTCCCCACCACCACTATAATAGCCTGCCTTCACCTCGCTAGATCTGGAGCCTAGTTGATGTGATGCTCTTGCCATCAAGATTTTGCCCATTCTTAGTGTTTAAATTTAGTTTATGGTTTAGAGTTTAGGGTTAATTTAGGGTTTAGGGTTGAGGGTTTAGGGTTTTTTTGGTTTAGGGTTTTTTTGGGAAACCCCATGAAGGAATTTTGCCACAAAAGAGGGTTACAAGGTCCTTAAAGGGGACAAAATCTAAAACTATTGTTCAAAGAGCTACAATCAGCCTAGGGTGTAAATCCCCTATCTAAGTACAACCAAAAGCAAAAGAAAATAAGAAAGCAATCAAAAGATAGAAATTGGTTAACATAATGAGCCAATGGAAGATTAGGGCCAGTGCTCTGCAGGATGTGAGAATGAAAGACACTCTGGAGCAAACCTATAAGAGGACAAGAGAAACACACAAAATATATACAGAAAGAAGTTAGAGCAATTAAGGTAATATAGACAAAATGATAATTGAAAGCATAATCGAGAATGAAAAGAAATGTGATAGAAGGATCGCTCAATCACAGTTAGGCGGATGCAAATATGAGCATCCATGGTTCAGCAGAAGGGTTACATCACAAGAGCTACTACCAAGCCAAAAGGGTGAAATCATCATCATAGCCAACAAACTGTGAGAAGATAGCGACCAGTTGTTGAAAGTCTTATGGGCTTTGTTACACAAACCTAAACAAAACCATAGATAAAATAGAGAGGAAATTGCAAGAAGCGGGAAATAAGGGATCCCATGCTAGAAAATTATCATCAATATAGTCACCATGACATGAGAATACTTATCCATATGAGAATGAGCCATCTTTGCCAGAACCTCATGAAAAATCATAGTCAAGAGGTATAATAGGCCGACATAAAACCCATCATAAGAAAAAAAGCGAAGAGGCGACTGCTGAAATTCACTAAGCAAGTCAAATAAATAACACCATCAAAACATATGATATATATATGAATTTTTCTGGCCAGGAGTACAGCCTTGAAGCATAATCTAGAAAATGAACCCAATTGTAATAATGAATGCAGATGTGACCAACCCCCTTATTAATATTCATAACAGTAGGCAAAAGCAATTGTAAGAAGACATAAGCGGGAACCGCATCCCACCAAAAATAGCACCAAATAAAGACAATCAGAACTACAGCCCTAGTAGCAGCAAGCTGGATAGAAAATCGGATAATCCAGATTAACAAACAACCAAGATAGCAAGACAGCAAAAGGAAATAGGTGCCCATAGTACCACCCATTGAATAGCATACCAAGTGGATAGATACTTAATCATAATGATGCACAAACTGCAACCAAGATGGGAAAAGAAACAGATGATAATGGTAGAGGATATAAATAGTAAGGGCAATCAACAATCCCACCCCAATAGCAAAACAATTAATACAACAATGGAACCCACCAGAAAAAATATTAAAAAGGGGATTCAAATGAGAAATTGACATTGGAATCCGGATAAAATAAGACAGATAACCAAGACAACAAACAAGATAGAAAAAAAGGCAGGCGGCGGAAAAACTCTCGGTGAACATTGCAATAGTTAGTAACCAAATAGGTAGACCTAAAGGACGAAAGCGGGCAACCAATCATCAAAGATAATCAAAGCGACAATGTCAAAATAACTGGAACATAGAACCCTAAATCCTACAACCAAGAAAGAGCCAACATTGGAATCACATGAACCCAATCATAATAATGAATGCGGTGTGAACAACCCCATATAAATATGCATAAGTGGCAAAAGCAATTGTAAAGGAAGGCGGCATAACCCAGGAATAGGGCATCCCACCAAAAATAGCACCAAATAAAGAGAACTTCAGGACAAAAAAATTAGATAATCCAATCAACAACAAAGGCAAAAGGGCAAAAGTAGTATAGTACCACCCATTAGAATGAGCGGTGCATACCAAGTGGATGGATGCTTAATCACAATGATCTACAAACTAACGAACCAAGATGGGAAAAGAAATAGCGAGATAAAGTAGATTCTTTGGATACAAACATCAAGGATAATCGACAATCCAACTCCAATAGCAAAATAGTTAATGCAACAATGGAATCCACCAAAAGAAAAATCAAAAAGGTGATTCAAATGAGAGTCAACATTGGATTCCAGATAAAACAAGATAGTAGAGAACCAAGACAACAAACGGCTAAGACAACAAAAGATAGCTAGCTGGCCATAAAAGCTCTCATTTAGAATAGACATTGCAATAGTTAGTAATCAAATAGGTAGACCATAAACGGGATCGAGAAGCCATATTGCAATCATCAAAGACAATCAGAACAACAATGTCAGAAATAGCTTGCTGAACATAGGAAGACAACAAAACAATGAAGATAGAGCCAACATTGGAATCCTGAAAAGCCAAGACAGCAAATATCCAAGGCAACAAACAAAAGACAACAAAAATAGCAAGGCGTAAAACCACCAATTCGAAATATTGCAATTGATACAAGTTTAACTGAAATAAGATGGAAAAAATAGTAGCAGGTAAAGTAGTCCACAGAATTCAGATGATCTGCATAAAATAAACCATTATGGGGATTTAAAGCAAAAGCCACCGGTTAGTAACATCAAAAGAGGTTTTGAACAAAACAAACCAAAACCCCAGAAGCAATTTTCAGAGTATTAATCCAGTTGATCCGACAGTAATTACCAATAAGCTAGCCAAAAGTCCACCCATTCAAAGCAAACAGAGCATATGCTAATATCCAAACCTTCGGATAAAGATGATCGGGGCTAGCTAAACCCACATCCACTAAAAGGAAAAGCGATAAGCAATTAAGGAAGTCCAAACCTATAGGGGAATAATAAAATTGAACATGCAGTTTCTCTTCTGGCAGGTTGGGTATATGAGGTTGGCCAAAACAATTAGCAAGATAACTCCAAAAACACCATGCAAAACATGATAAACATCCCCAGTAGCAGCATGCTGGACATAAGACTCAATGATCCATAATAGGGAATAACCAAGAAAGAAAATAACAACAAGTTGGTAAGACCAACCATTCAAAGTAGACAATGCATAAGGTAATTCTCAGATAGTGGAGGAAGTGGTCGGCCAAGACTAGTTGAACGGGATGGAAAAAAAACAACGTGGGTGAAGTCAAGCATCCCATCATTACGGCACAAACAGAAAATCAAAAGGTAAGCGACCAACAACCACAAAGACAACTTCTGGATGGATGACCCACAAAACCGAGGCCAACGGTGGAAACAATAATGCAAATAATACACCGAGATAGAACACCATATAAAATCAAAGATGTAAAATAATAGCAAAATGAGTTCAAAGGGGTGAACATAAATAACCATCGGATAAAGATGATTAAACTGCGTAAAGCCCTCATCCTCAATAGAGGCAAATGGATAAGCCATGAGGGAAGTCCAATCCTGCAAAGAGATAGAAGAAATAAACAGGAAATTGCAGTTACACTCCTTTCAGGTTGGGTATATGAGGTTAGACAAAACAATCAGCAAAACAACTCCAAATGCACCCTGTTGAACATCATGGACAACCCAGGTAGCGACATGATGAACATAAGATGCAATGATCGATGATAACATCCCAGATAGAAAATTATATCAAGTTGGCCATAAGACCACCCATTCAAATTAGGCAAAGCAAAGGTTTGAAAGACATTGCAAATACATTAAACCAACCCCAAGAATCTACGATTAAGGTCATAAAGTTATATAGAAGTATAGCATTGAGGCAAGGGACCCAGAATATAATTCTAGATGTCCCTGTTTATCAATAAATAGAGCATAAAATAGACCATTAAGTAATATATCTCCCTCCGCAAGCAACATCTTACCAGTAACAACAAGACCTAAAATAAGGGTGAGAGAGTTAAACCAACAGCAGATGCCACATAGCTCAGCGAAGGGCTAGCAAGGAGTAATAGGATGAGACATTAACAAATTCCAAAGGAGCATCAGCACATTAACAATAAAAATAGTATAAAGAGGCTCCCAAGCTAACAACACATGAGATCAACAGTAAGCAACAAGAGATATCACATTGAAGAAACCAAGAAAGCAACAACGAATATAAAATGGATATGCGTTAAATTGATATTGAACGAACAATCCCATGGGCTAGATTAATTTTGAGATAAGGAGTCAAGTATTGTCCAAATTAACCAACTAATGTTTGGGTAGGGTGAGTTGATCAAAGAAGATTATATCATGCAATCGGCTCCTAGATTGGCAAGGTAATCATCACATGCATTACCTTCATGTATGTGAGTGATGTTAAAATTAAGTTGGGGTAAGAAGAGCTCTCGTTTGCTTGAGAAGGTAGTATAATTTAGTGTTGCTCATTTTGGTGGAAGTCAAAGATCAATAAGCGAAGGGCATCCACCTCAATCAAATATTGAGCAAACCATTTTGAAGAAAAATCTTAAGAGCTTTGTACACATAAGCTCGGGAAAAGAACATAGCAGAATTAAGGGGTAGGCAAAAGCACATAGGACTTTACCATGAAGATTTGAAAATGCCACCAACTGAACCTTTATGAGAGAGCGGCCATTAGTGTTAATTTTAATAGTATGATCATGAGTTTTATCCAATAAATAATCTTGTCATTTTTTTACAAGGGTTGATCGGTAAGTTAAGACCAGGTTTATTGGAAATTTACAACCTTTGAAATATTTGTAGTGAATGAGATTGGCATTAAACAAGTCACGAATTTTGTTTTTTAGTTCTAGCAATTATTCTCATGTGGTTCATAGGGATCTCGATGTTTTGCATCATTTTGTCCATCCATATGAAGAAATAAGGGTTATAGTAGTTATGACTTTAATGTGACCTTTAATAGTGTTGTCAAAATAAACTTCAAGAAGTTGATATAAAGTTAGGGAGCCATTGAAAATGACAATGTTAAAGAGATCATCATACCAAATCTAGAGTTTAGAAGCAATGGCATTAAAGACATGGTTCACATTCTCAATGTGAAAGCATTGGCATTTTGAAGGTAGTGAAAACCTTTATCCCACAACAAGGAGTCAACAGGGATGAAGTTTTTCAAAATACGGCAAGTAAGAACAGTATAAGAAGTAGGGATAGTGATATCCCAAAGTTTGAGAAACACATTAGAAGAAACATGAGTTTCTTTAATGTGAAGCTAAACATTTTTAAAGTTGAAATCACCATTATGTGAGAGCTTAAAAAGGATCTGATCTTGATTGGTAGGAATGATAGGAATAGTATTGAGTTTGTTCTAGAGAAAAGAAGGAATATAATCAATAAGCTTACTATTGTTCCACATATTATTCTGCCAAAAAGATTTCACTTTAATAGCGGCAGTGGAATGGGTGGAGAGTAAGTCATCAATGGAACCACATCCACTCCAGTTATCTTGCCAAAAGAATGAGGAACCAGAGTTAATCCCCCAAAAAATTAAGGATTCAACATCCCATTTGATGGAACAAAGTCTTTTCCAAATAGGAGAGTATCCCGCTTTATAGGGACAAATGAGGGGGTACTTACCCTGATAATATTTAGCAGTCATTAAATTAGCCAAAAGACTATTGTTACTCCTAAAATTTCACCAGCATTTATAGGAAAAGGCAGTGATAGCTTCTTTGATTGGCTTACAACCAAGACCACCTTCGGTGAGAGTGCCACAACTTTTAACCCAAGAGGTCCAGTGCATTCTTTTAGAGGAGTTATTAGAGAGGAAAAATTTGTTAAAGAGATGCTCAATTACATTAATGATAGAAATGGTTGGCACAATGGTTTGAATGAGATATAAAGGCATGGAATTAAGAGTGCTCTTAATCAAGGTGAGCCTACCACCGAAAGAGAGTAAATGAAATTCCCAAATAGAAATTTTATTGGAGATTTTTTGGATAAGATCATCAAAAGATGAGATCTTTTTTGACCTTTAAAAAGCAGAGCCTTGAGATAATTAATAGGAGGTTGATGCAGCTGAAAATTAGTAATTCTGGAGATTTGGTTGAGCCTATTGGTATGGATTTTGGTGGAAGGAATGAAACAACATTTTCCATCATTGAGAAAGAGGCCACATTCTTTGCCAAATTCATTTAAAAGGTTCTTAATAGTTTTAATGTCTTTGAATAGAGGCATTGCAAAAGATTATAAAACCATCAGCAAAACTGAGATGAGAAACAGGGATACCACCATGAGTTTTAAAAATCATGGTAGGATTTTTATTGAAAAGGTCATTTAGGCTCCTCAAAAGATATTCAACACAAGAATAAAATGAGAGGGTGATAGGGGGTCTCCTTATCTTAAGCCATGCCTTGAAGTAAAGAAAGCAGAGGACTCACCATTCATAATGAGAGAACCAAACATTGGTAATATAATTTTTTTGAGGCGGATGAAATTATCGAAAACCTAAACAAATGTATGATTTGAAATAGGAAATCCCACAAGAGGTTATCAAAGGCTTTAGAGATATCCAGTTTGAGGAGGATGTTGCCACCTTTAGTAGGAAAATCAATGTCATGAACTAGCTCTTGGGTAAAGGATATTGTCTGATATAGCTCTATTTTAATGAAGTTTGGTTAGGAGAAATAATTTTAGGGAGTAGTGGACTTATCTATTATTAATTAATTTAGCAATGAGTTTTGAAAGAAGGTGCAAAGGATCTAAAATCTCAAGAATCGATTATTAGTTTTGGGAATGAGGACAATGGAAGTGCTAGAAAAGTATCTAAGGGCGCCATCAAAAGAAGTCAACAATAGCATCAACAAGGTAGCCAATTAATAACAACAGTTGTGTATCTGTGAAGATCTCATAGGATGCAAAGTGAGTAAATGATTCTCATCATTAGTAATCATAGAAGGGATCGGTGTGTGTTGAGAGGGCTTCTAAGGGAGGGTTGATGTTTAATAAATTTTGAAAATATTGTATGATAGAATCTTTAATTTCTTTCTTATTGATCCATACCATTAATATTTTTGATTTTTTGAATAGAGTTTAAGGCTTTCCTTTTGTTGAAAAGAGCATGAAAATACCTTATATTTCTATCACCATCAGTAATATGCTTGCTAGTGTCCTTTTCTCACCAGTAGGTTTCCTCCACATTCTGACAATTGATCAAGTTATCTTTAGCAGTGTTCAACTCATCAAGCTTACTAGGATCAGTTAAGGCAGCATCTTCAAGGGAGCAAACTAATTATTCCATAATTTTGAGATTGATAAAAAGATTTTTAAAATGATGCTTGTTCCACCAAATTATATTTTGTTTAAGTCTTTTGAGCTTAAGCCAAAACTGAATCATGCCTTTAACGAAATTGTCTGAGTGAATAAGGGCCATCCAATTAGTGGAAACAACATTAATGAAATCACAATGTTGGGTCCACATATTTTGGAATCTAAAAGAAAAAGGGGAGGAAAGATTACTGGAAGAGGTTTTGATAGAGATCAAAAGAGGAGCATGGTCTGACAAAGTTCTGCTTAAATGCTTGATAGAAGTGAGGGGCCATTGATTGATCCAAAGAGAGGGAATATCAATTTACCAAAGTCTAGAGTTATTCCACATTATGGTGGAGAGAAAACCAATATCAATCAGGTTGTAATCGAGGATCATATTAGAGAAGTCTTTCATGGAATGGATGTTAGGAGAGCAGCCTCCCCTCCTTTCTGAAGAAGCAATAATAGTGTTGAAGTCACCCCCAACCAACCAGGGTTTGTTAATTGAGGAAGCGAAGGTTCTTAAGTGATCCCAAAGGATATTCCTACCAGCTCTATTACAAGAAGCATAGATAAAGGAACCAAGAGCAAAAAATTCACCCAATGAGATTTGAACATTAACCAATTGTTGGAGATCATCAAGGATAGAAATGTTGATTAAATTATTCCAAAAACACCAAATTTTATTACTAATATTATAAAAAAAATTTTAAAATTCAAGCATTCTAGCAACATGTGTGATCTTAGAAGAGTGAATGAAAGGCTTAATAACAACAAGTAAGGTTATGTTATGAGTGCGACAAAGGCTCCTAACACGATTGCAGACAATGAGAGTCCCAATACCCCAAACATTCCAAATAAGAAAAGATCATAATAAGGTGGAAAGAAAAGAAAAGATAATTGAAAAATTGAAGAAGAAAAAGAGAGCATGAGGCAATTATTTGTGGGAAGTTAGAGAGATTGGTTCTAATTAGTGAGCATTCTAGCTTTAATGGATTTTTTTAATAATAGTTTGAAAAGGCCTATCTATGTCCAATGTATCTCCATCAGAAAGGGAGTGGATGGTGATATTTAGAATAAGAGCAGCATCTATCAAATCATTAATGGTGATTTCTCCTTCTTGATCGAGTTAGGTTGAGGAATTGGATTAGCATGGATATCACTTTGAAGGGTAATAGAAAGAGGCGGTTGTCACACCATTAATAGCACAAATTTCATTCTCATTTCAATGATGATTATTCAAATTTTGGTTCATCACCAAAGTATCAACATTTTTGAACAATTCCAGAATTAGTTTTGAGATTTTGATCCAACTTGAGATTTCCATTCAAATCACCATGATGGTTCATATGAGTCAAGGGATTGTCTTGTGATGCCAAATTATTACAAGTAGGAGTAATGTTAAATAAGTTATCATTAGTTTCCTCACAAACCTCAATATCATTATTTTTAGCTCAGATTATTCTCCAATAGGAAAATCGTAGATAGTAAAGTAGGGGTAGGAGGTTGAGTTCCATTTTGAGTAGCTTTAGGCACATAAGCAAACTTATTGCTTTTCATTTCTAGAGAGGGTTTAGGATCGAATTTATTCTTTTTTAAGATTAGAGTGTACACAAAGCATTCAGTGATCATGACCATGGATCTTACGATTAGTGAAAAAAACAAAGAAATTTTCAAATTCCACTTTCGATAATACCTAGATTTTTTGACAATCAAACTTCTTTGGGTACTTTTTGGCTAAACTATAAGGAAAATCAAACCGTGGAAAATGAAGAACACAAATGCTTGGAGAGGAGAATTCATGGGTGAGAGGAGTTTTGGGCTTGGTTTTTTTTTAGGGAAACCCCATGTAGGGAGTATTTTATTGCCACAAAAAGAGGTTATAAGGTCCTTAAGAGGATAAACTCGAACTCTCAAAGAGCTCTGATTTACTAAGGAGTAAATCCCTATCCCAAAGTACATCAAAAGCAAAAGAAAGCATTAAAACAATCAAAGATACAAGATGATTAACATAATAAGCTAAAGTAAAGATTAAAACCATTCTTGGAGGATGTGAATGTGCGATAGTATGGAGCACCAAAATAAAAAAAAGAGAAACACCAAAGTTATAATGAGAGAGAGATTAGAACAGTTAGGTAATACTGAGACAAAGGATAGAAGGAAACAATATAATATGAGTATGTTAATAAGGAAATGTGATAGAGAAGGCTCAGCTCAATCACACCATGATGGGCGGCGATGCGGTATGAGCATCCAAACGTGAAGGGTTAGATCACATAAGCTACTACCGAACCAAAAAGGAGTGAGATCATCACAGCCATCATAGCCAACAAACTTGTGAGAAGGTAGCACCCAGTTGTTGATAATCTTGTGAGTTTTATTACCTGCAAACCTAAACAAAATCATATTTATGCATATGAAATAGGTCAGCATAGAAGCCATCAACAAGAAAGCGTGCAGAAGAAGTAGTCGAAATCGCTTCAGTCAATGAGTCTTTAAATGACACCATCCCGCTTATAAGATATATAAATGAATCACGGGGTAGCCAGGGGTAGATGTAAAGTCCAAAAATGAGCCCAATCAATATAATGAATGCATTGGTACAAGCCCTTATTAGTATCCATATCAATAGTTGGCAAGAAACAATTGAAAGGGAAGGGAAAATTAGAAACCTAAGAAAATAGCCAATAAGCAAAAGACCAAAGCCGATGCTTCATAGTACCACGAAGGCAACAAGATAGGAAAAGGAAGAAACAGTTCATAATACCACCCCTTAATAATAGAGATTATATTCCGAGTAAGCACAAATCTGACCGGTCCCAGATTAGAAAAGCTGGGGGTCCAAATATGATCCCTATGAGAATCGAAAAAATAAGGCAATAATAAGAGGAAAAGGCGCCGTAGCAGACAAGACAAAGCCAAGACATGAAAGGACCATAGAAATTGCATTCCAGGACAGATCCCCAAATAGAATCCATTGAATAATCCAGAAAAAACAAGACAGTAGATAACCAAAACAAAAGGATAGTAATAGAGCCCAAGCCATTCTGGTCCCTGTTGGGAATAGAGACAACAAGGGTAATGTAGATCACAACTATCAGATAATAAGCCATACCCCAGATAGAAACAGCAAGGGCACTCAAAGAAACTGCCCCAACAACAAAATAGTTAGTGCAACAGGGATACAAATTAGGATCCACATTAGAATCCAGAAAAATAAGATAGCAAATAACCAAGACAAAAAAAGCGGTCAAAGCGTGCACCAAGATAGCCAAAGACGGATGGGACAATATAGTACCATAATTGAAAAAGACACCAATGACCAAAACAAACAAAGATAGTCTAGATGAGTATATCTGACTTAAAACCCTTAATCATATCCAAGGTCGATAACTATAACCGAACAGAATAATTAACGGTGTTGAGCAACACAGTGAAGCCAATCCCAACAGCAGAGGGGTTATTTCCACATTGGAACCCACCAGCAAAAGGATCAAAAATTGTATTCAAGTGAAAAGCATCATTAGAATCCAGCCAAAATAGGATAATAGGTACCCAAGGCAAAAACCAGCCAGGACAGTAACAAATAAGACAAAAACATCCAAGCCTCTCAATCAGAGTAGACAAAGCCATAGATAATAGCCAAGTAGATATAACATAGGAATAAGTATCTTGAATGCAGCAATCCAGACAACAAACACCAAAAAACCTCAGAATTGCAATGTCAGAAATAACTTGCAGAGCATAAGACCTAGAAATCCTACAGCCAACAGGGATGGAGCCAACATAAGAGTCCA
>CM038220.1:51019083-51158689 GCA_021442155.1 Cymbidium sinense | reverse complement strand
TAATTTGAAATGTTTTATTCTCCATCCCCACTTAAAAAATGAATTCCTCTAAGGAAAATGTTGTCTCTACCCATAAGTGATTCCTACTTATGTTTAGAAATGCCTCAGATCCTAAGATGGTATGAAGGCTTTTATTGAGGTTGATTCTTTGGATATCGGGTTAATCTTGTTGAAACATTTTGGCTTCTAATGTTGGTAGGGATTCGACCAATATTCAAAATGGGAAGGATGTTTTACCTCTTATTCCTTCTTTGAATTTGAATATTTCTAATGCAAAGAATAATAAATTCTCTAAGTTATTAGAAAGGATTTTATTTCCTCGATTCTATTCTGCATCTATCTTTGATTAATGAAAATAAAGCTTTTAATGAGGATTAAAATGATGTTGAGCATCTGAAAATTTTTTTTATCATTTTACTACTTGTGCTTTAAATGGCTCTTTATCATCACCATCTCTCATTTCTAATCTTGATATTCATGTTAATTCTACTTTTCAACTAAATATGGATTTGGAAGAAGGTAAACTCCCATCCAACACTTGGAGATTTCTTCTAAATCTATGAACAATGTTACTAAATCTTACTGGATGATGACTCTAGGAGAAAACAAAATGGCTTCCAAACTTATCATGCTAAAAGAAAAAAAAATGTTAAAATTTGCCTCCCAAATTGTCCAAAAAACACTAGATCTAGCCCTCACTCCTCTCTTAATTAACCTTTGCTTAAACCTTTTTTTCCTTATGGTTAATTTTCTTGTTTGGAATGTTAGAGGGATGGTACCCTATTCATAATCATAATAGAAATCTTTTTTGCATTCATAATATTTCTCTTCTTATTGTTCTAGAGCCTCTTAGCTAATAAAATTAACCATGTTGCTAGAATGATCAATTTCAATAAATTTTTCTCTAATGTTAGTAATAAGATTTGGTGTTTTTGGAATAATTTTATTGAGGTCTCTATTCTTGATGACTTTCATCAAGTTGTGCTCAAATCTCTTATGGTGATTATTGTGTTTTGGGCTCTTTTGTTTATGCATCTTATAGATCTAGTAGAAATCTTCTTTGGGATAATTTAAGGAATTTTGCTACCTCTATCAATAAACCTTGGTTTGTTGGTGGTGATTTCAACACCATTTTATCTCTTGAATGAAGTGGTGGTTGCTCTAATATTCATTCCATGGAAGATTTTCCAGTATGATCCTTGATTGTAATTTGATTGATATTGGCTTTAAGAGCACTAATTATACTTGGAAAAACTCTAGAATTTGGCAAAGGTTAGTCCGAATTCTTTTAATACTCATTGAATTACTCAATGGAATATTACTTCTATTGACCAATTAAGCAGAACCTTGTCAGATCATACAACTCTTTTGGTTTCTATTAAAGAAAATTCTAATAGACTAAAAAACCCCACTCCTTTTAGATTTCCAAACATGTGGATTCATCATATTAATTTTTTTAATGTTGTGGCTAATAATTGGAAAGTTCCTTTACATCCTGATAATTCAATTATGGGGATGAATACACTTTGGATAAATTTAAAAGACCTAAACAAAATTTGGGTTGGTGGAAAAAGCATTATTTAAAAAACCTTTTCTTAATATTAGATATGAAAAATTGGTTTGTGATCTTGAAGTCTCTTATATGGATCCTTCTAAGATTATAGAGTTGGTGAGAAAGATAAACTTGTTAACTTCAAAATATGGAAGAGACTTATTGGTACCAAAAGCTGCTAGTAAACATATTGGATGGTGGGAAATACTAGGTATTTCCATGCTTTGGTTAATAAAAGATAGCATTAAATAATATTCAAAAATTAAAAATGATAATGGAGATTAGATTATGGAGAATAATGATATTAAGGAATAACTTATTAATTACTTTAGAAATATGCTTAATAAGAATTTCTATTAAAAATATTTATTCATAATTCATTATTATTATTAATGATGATAATGATTTGCTTGTATTTGAAGATGAAATTTTCAAAGTTCTAAATAGCATGAACATAGATTTTTGTTTTTGGTGAGGGTTTCACTACTCAATTTTTCAAAATGTTGGTTTATCATTAAAAATGATTTGATTGAGGCTATGATTGATTTTTTTTGAAGGTAATCCTTTTTTTAGATATTTTCTAGTACTTCTATTGTTCTCATACCTAAGAAGATAATCGACTATTGGGTGATTTAGACCTATTAGTCTTTGCACCTTCTTCAATAAGGATTTGCAAAGTTCTTACCAACGAGTTATTCCTTTACTTAAAAGAATTATCTCTCTCAACCAAACTAGTTTTGTTAGAGGTAGATCTATTTCGATAATATTTTACTTTCCAAGAATTAATTCATGATCTTGATGCGACTAGATGTGGCAACATCCTTTTCAAATTAGATATTACCAAAGCCTTTGATAACATCTCTTAGGATTTCCTTTTCCATATTATGAATTTATTTGGGTTTTGATAAATTTATTTTTTGTTATAGAAAATTATATTAATAATGCCTGATTTTTTATTTTTCTTAATGGGGAAGCCTTGGGTTTCTTTCTCTCTTCCCATGGCTTACGACAAGGGGATCCTTTATCTCCTACTTTATTTATTATTGTTGTTGAGTACTTATCTAGGAGCATCAATGATTTATTCTTAAACAATCTGTACTACAAAACTCTTGATGGTCTTCCTATTTCCCATTTAAGTTTTGCATGATTTCATTATTTTTTTCAATGCTTCTATTCATCATGAAGCATCTCAACTCTTTTAAATAAATTTGGTAGAAAGTGGCCTTTCTATCAATGATAACAAAACATATTTTATCACTTCCTCTTGTATCTCCAATAATAAAATCAATCAAATCTACATATCACTAATTTTAAACATCAACACTTACCACTTAAGTACTTGGATGCTCTACTCTTTAAAGGCCCAAAATATTCTCATCTCTTTGATGAGTTAATTCAAAAATTTCAAATAAAATTTTTTGTTTGGGAATTCCATTTACTTTCTTTTGGTGGTAGACTTAGTATTCGTAAAAGCACTCTTAAATCAATGCCTCTTTATTTGATTCAAACTATTATCCCCACTAATGCTACACTTATCGATTGATCATTTGCTTAACAAATTTTTTGGGACTCCAATAATTCCACCAAAATAATGCATTGGGCATCTTGGCATAAATATTGTGTTCCTTCAGGAGAAGGTGCTCTTGGTTGCAAGCCTATTCGTGAAGCTATCATTATCTTCTCTCATAAGCTCAGGTGGAATTTTATAAGAATGATAGCCTTTGGGCTATTTTATGATGGAAAAATATTGCCAAGGTAAACACCCTCTTGTGCTTATAAAGTTGGTGACTCTCCATTTGGAAAGGCTTTGCTCCATTAAATGGGTTGTCAAATCATTAATATCTTGGGGATTCATTGTTGAGTTCTTCCTTCTTTTGCAAGATAATTACACAATGGCTCTATTGACACTCTTTTATCTACCACTCTCTCTTTGTTATCAAAGTTAATTCTTTTTGGTTTAATAAAAATTGGAATGAAAGTAAACTTGAGAATTATATCTCTATATCTATTTTTGGCAAGTTTAGAAATATCCCCATTCTTCTAAGAAACCTAACCAAATCTTTTTTAAGCTTTCTTATAATGGTGACTTTGTTCTTAAAGTGGTTCAGAATTTTATTAAAGATAAACAAAACCCCTCTAATGTTTTTATTAAACTTTGGAACAATATCATTCCATTTCTATTCTATTTTAGCTTGGAAGGATTTTGAATAACTTTATTCCTATGGACTCTTTGCTTTAGGCTAAAGGGTTTTACTTAACTTCAAAGTGCTATTATTGCTTTCATATTGAAAATGTAAATCATGTTTTCTCAATGGTGCTATTGCTTCTAAATTATGGTTTATGATGATTTATTTAATACCAACTATTTTGGTTCTCTTTCTTTTTATCAACTTCTTGAAGTCTATTTCAAAAATATGGTGAAAGGTCATATCAAAGTTTTAATTATTACCCTTATCTGGTTTATCGATGGATAGAAATGATGCTAAATATTGTGGTACACTATGAACCATAAAGGGTCTGGATAGAACTAAAGAAAAAATTCATGATCTTTTTTAATGCCAATCTTATTAGTAATATTCATTTTATAGGTTATAAATTGTGGCTAAAAATTGGGTATCATTATGCACGAGTTTTACTCTTATAAAAGTTCTAGGATTATTCATTGGTTCAATCCTAAAGAAAATTTGATTAAAGTGAATCCGATGGTTTTGTTACTTAATAAATATGGTTGTGGTGGTATCCTTAGGGATTCTAAAGCTATCATTTTGCTTTTCCTATCCTCTCAAAGCTTGTTATGTTATTTTTTTGAGCTTATGGCATTAATAAAGCTATGAAATTTGTTTGAATAGAGGTTTCTCAACATGGATTGAAGTTGATGCTCTCTTGCTTTTTTGACATGCTTAATTCCAATAGAATTGGAATGTTGAATTATTTTATCTTCTTAATCATACTAAAATATTCTTTCTCAAGTTCATTTTAAAATTTCCCATATCTTTCATGAAGGTAATGCTTATCGATTACTTGGCTAACTTTGGTGCTACACGAGTTTACTTTATTTGACAACCAATTTTGTCTAAACTATTAAGTGGTTTGGTTAGTCTAGATAAGATTGCCTTATCTCATTATAAATTCTTAGCTTGGTTTTTGATGATCTTTTTCTTTTGGTTGGCTCTTGTTAAGCCCTCTTTAGGTTATGGTTATCAAATTATTTTTTCTCTTTGGCCTGAGCTGGGTCATGTTTTTGATCTATAACTTTTGGATTGGCTTGGTTTTACTACCTAGTGGTTATTGTAAGTGTGGCCTATGTTGTTTTGGTTTTTTTTATTGATCTATTGATGTGTTTACCATAATTTTCCCTATGCTATTTTTTATATCCTCCTTTTGGTTTGTAGCTATGCCTGCTGTAGATTTTTCTTTCTGTGTGGGTTTTGCCACTTTTCTGGGCTGCTTGCTAACTTACCTGAGTTGGTTTAGCTGGTGTGGTGGTTGACTAGGTGGCTTTATTGACTGGTTGGGTTGGCTAGTTGGGTTGGTTGGATGGCTGGTTGTTTTGGCTATTTTTTTATTTTCTATTGGTGATTGATCTAGGGGCTATTGGTGGTTTATCTCTGGCTTGATTTAGCATGGTGGATGTTGTTGGTTGGCTGTTATTTTCTCTATTTTCTTGACTAAGGCTTCGTGGTTGGTTTTGTTGAATTTTGTTATGTTTCTTTTTATTATTGTATTGAATTCCTCAGTATTGCTCTCTTAGCTTTGTATTTGGGTATTATTCGATTGGTTGGTTGAAGGCTATTTTTGTGGTTGATAGTTTTGAGGTGGTGGCTTGGTTGGGTGCCATTATTGTTCTTGTTCTTATTGGCGGCTAGTAGTCTATCTTATTGGGCTTATACCTTTTTTTTCTTTTTTTTTGGATATTCTACTTACCTATGTGATTTTCATTTTGCCTTGGTTGGGTTTGGTGGCTACTATCTTCTTCTACCCTTTCCTGGCTATCTTGGGTGATTTTGGATTGATGGTATTGTTGTTCTTTACGACTTGGGTTTTTACTTTATGGTGGTTAGCTAGGAGGTTATGTTATTTTTTGGTTTAATTGGTTGTATTGGTGGTGGGTTGGTTGGGGGGTGGCTATTTTGGCTGATTTTTGCACCTTTGGTGACTATGGAAACCTATTGGTGTTCTTTTGTGACCTATATTTTTTGGTTACCTTTTGCTTTATTTTTTCTCTCTTAGCGACCCCCCTTTTTCTTTAGGTGGACCTTCTTTGTCCCCCCACCTTAAATTTAGTTATTTTTACTAGCTCTTCTTTTTCGCTTTATTGATGGATATGAGCACTTGTGTTTTCCTTTTTTTTGCTCTTGTTTGTCTGGTTTGTGTTGTTACCCCTATCTTGATGCTAGCTCCTTTTGATTTTGTTATTCTTTTGGTGGTGGCTTTGGTGGTGCTCTTACTATATTCGCTATCCTAGATGGTTGGTTGATTATCTTATTGGGCTTGGTTATTCTAATGGCTTGGTGGTTGGCTTTTAAGTTTGCTATTTGGAGGATTTTTTTGCAACTTTATTGGATGATGAACTTTGGTGATGGACTACATGAGGTATGCTAGCTATGATGGCCTTGATATTTCCCACTCTTTCTTCTTTTTTTGGCTAGTAGTGCTATATTGTAACCCTTCTCTTGAAGTTTGGATGCTTACATATAGTGTTGCTCCTTGAGATGATTATCTTGAGAGCTTTTCTTTAATTTACTCCTTTTGTTCCCTCTTACTTTTTTTATGCTTCTTAATTGTACTCATCCTTTCAAAAGTATGTTGGATTTCTTTTATAGGTTGGGAGAGTCTTGTAGGTGGATCTTCTTTGGTATCGACGACCAAATGAAGTTTCTTGCTCATGGATTTTCTTGTTGATTTTTTGGTTTTCTTTTTTCTTTCTCATTCATTATTGTAATAGTTAGGGGTTTATCTCTTTAGGATTTATTGTACCTCTTAGCATTAACATAGAGATTTACCACCTAAAGACTTTGCACTTTTTTCTTTGTGGAAAATTTTCCTAATTTCCTAATAAAAAATCCTAAACCCTAAAACCCTAAACCCCTAAAATCTAAACATTAAACCCTAAACCTAACTAAACCACAAACCATAAAACCCTAAACCCTAATCCCTAAAATCTATAAACCTTAAACCATAAACCCTAAACCTCAAAACCTAAACTTAAATTAAATAAAACCTAAAAAATAAATAAATAAAAAAACATGAACCAAAATAAAATAAAATAAAAACCTAAACTAAAACCTAAACCTACCTAAACCTAAACCTAAAAATAAAATTAAAAAAAATAAAACTAACAAAAAAATAAATAAAATTTAATGTAAATAAAATAAAATAAACCTAAGAATAAAAAAAACCTAAATAAAATAAAAAACTAAAATAAACTTAAAATAAATAAAATAAAACTAAATCAAACCTAAACCTATAAAATAAACATAAAATAAAACATAAAATAAATAAAATAAAACCAAATCAGAGTAAAACAAGAAACCAAACCTAAAATAAAATAAAATAAACTAAACATAAAATAAATAAACTAAATAAATAAACTTAAACCAAAAAATAAAATAAAACTACCATTAAAATAAATAAACTAAATAAACTAAACCTAAACTAAACATAAATCCTAAAAATAAACCATAAAAACCTAAAACCAAACCTAAAAAAAACCTTAACCTAAACATAAATAAAAGAAAAACCTAAAACCTAAAATAAAATAAAAAATAAAATAAAAAAATAAACATAAACTAAACATAAAAAAGTAAAACTAAATAAAACCTAAACTAAAATGAATAAACCTAAAATAAATAAAAAAATTAAATAAAATTAAATAATAGAATAAACTAAAATAAATAAAAAATAAACTAAATAAAAAAAACATATAAACCTATCGGTTTACTTATTAAAAAAAAACCTAAACCTTAACCATTACCCAC
This sequence comes from Cymbidium sinense, assembly GCA_021442155.1. Lineage (NCBI taxonomy): Eukaryota > Viridiplantae > Streptophyta > Magnoliopsida > Asparagales > Orchidaceae > Cymbidium > Cymbidium sinense. Next base: position 51,151,159 of record CM038220.1, on the reverse strand, counting down.
ATCTTAAACCACAAAGCTGACCCTGGGCCTACTAACCCTAACCCTGATCTAAATAAATCTACACTAACCACTGGTGACCTCCATCCCACAGGCCAAAATACACACATCCCAGGCCACTAAAACCTCCTTAACTGACCCTGACCCTTACTCCTAATCCACCCTAAAACTCAACCACAGGCATCATGACCTTAACCTCACTGACCCTCACTAAAAACTGATCCACCACCACTGGGCCACAGATCCTGATCCTACTGCCAAGGCCTAGGCCTTAAATTATACCTATAAAATAAATATAAACCTAAATAATAATAAAATGATATAAAATCCTAAACTAAACCTACTAAACCTAAAATAAAATATAATAAAATTAACATCTAATAATATGATAATGTGAACACAACTAAAAAAATAAAAAAATAAACCTAGAATAAAAACCTAAATAAAAAATAAAATAAGTAAAAATGAAATAAAAATAAAATAAAACTAAATAAAACCTAAAACCTAAAAAAATAAACCTAAAATAAATAAAAATAAAACTCAAACTAGCCCAAAATAAAATAAATAAATAAAATAAACCTAAAACTAAAATAAGATAAAATAAACTAAAATAAATAACACCAAAAAAATAAACCTAAAATAAAAACCTAAAACCTAAAGCTTAAAACATACACCCTAAAATGCTAAAAACCTAAAAAGAAAGCTATTGTATTGTAAAATAAAAACTTGATAAAAACCTAAACCTAAAAAATAAACCTAAAACTAAATACAAATCAAACCTAAACTCTAAACTAAAAAAAAACCTAAACCAAAATACAAAATAAAATAAACCTAAACCTAAACTAAAATAAATAAAACCTAAACTAAACCTAAAATAAACTAATCCTAAAACTACTAAACAAAACAAAATAAAAAAAAACTAAAAATAAACCTAAACTGAACTAAAAAAAAATAAAAGAGGTAAACTTAAAAATAAAACTAAAACCTAAACCTAAAAAATAATAAAATACCTAAAAAATAAAATATAAAACTTAAACTAAAAATAAAACAAAAAATTAAAACTAAACTAAAAAATAAACCTAAACATAAACCTAAACCTAAAAAAAAAAAATAAACTAAAAATAAAAAAGCTAAACTAAATTAAAATAAAAAATAAACAAATATAAAATAGAAAAATAAAGTAAACTAAAATAAATAAAAATAAACTAAATAAACTAAACTGTCGATTTACTTAATGTTTTCTAAAAAAAATCCTAAACCCTAAACCCTTAATCTTAAACCACCTAAACCCTAAACCATAAACCCCAAACCCTAAACCTAAATTTAAAGTTATTAAATAAATTAAAAAAGTAAACCTAAACCTAAACCTTAATAATTGGCAGAACCTTGATAGCAAGAACATCACTGTCAACCAAGTTCAGTCTAGATCTGAAAGTGGAGGTGAAGGTGGAGGTGACGGTTATTGCAATGGTGGTGGGGGATCTGGAGGTGTTGGTGGATATAGCGGCGGTGGTCAGAGCAGTGGTGGTTATGGAGGCGGGAGGGCGACGGAGGTTATAGCCGTGGTGGCAGAGATCGGGGATATGATGGTGGATCCGTTACTCAAGAGTCAGGGTGGTTCTGATGAGGCTTGAGAAAGCGAAGGATGACTAATCCAATCACTAACTGGAGCTGTCTTTATAGTAGAGATAGTTCTAGTTTTCAGGATTTTGATTTGCTCTATCATGCTCATTTTTTTATATGCCATCGCTTGTGTCTTAGAAAACTTGGTGTCTACTTGGTTGATGAAATCGAGAAAAGAAATGTTGAATCTAAATTTATTCTATTAAAACCAAAAATCCAAAACCCTAAACTAAAATTTGAACACTAGACCTAAAACCTAAACCTAAACATTAAAACCTAAACCCTAAATCATAAACCAAACCCAAATCAACCCTAAACCCTAAAACCAAACCAGACCTTAAACCCTCAACTAAACAAAACCCAAAAAACCACAAAAATAAAACATAAACTAAATAAAACCTAAAATAAAATAAATAAAAACCAAAACCAAAATAAAATAAAACATAAAAATAAAATAAATCTAAAACCTAAAAAAAAAGAAAAAAAAAATAAAATAAAATAAATAAAAACATAAACTAAAATAAAAAATAAAACCTAAAAAATAAAACTAAATCTAAATAAAATAAAATAAAGCTAAAATAAAATTAAATTAAATTAAAACCTAAACCTAAAAATAAATAAAAGATAAACCCTAAACCTAAACTAAAGAAAACCTAAACCTAAAATAAAATAAAATAAACAAAAAAACTTAAACATAAATTAAAATAAAATAAAATAAAATAAATAAAACCTACTAAACCTAAAATAAATTAAAAACTTAAATGTATAAAACCTAAATAAAATAAATTAAAATAAACCTAAACTAAACTAAAATTAAACTACAAAATCTAAACCTAAACTTAAAATAAAATGAACTTAAACTTGAATATAAAATAAACTGACATGAAAATAAAATAAAATAAAACTACACTAGAAATAAATCTAAACCTAAAAAATAAACTAAAATAAAAGCCTAAACTAAATAAACTAAACTAAAATAAATATAAATAAACAAAATATAATAAATTAAAATAAATAAAATAAACTAAATCTTGTGACTTTGGTTAAATAAAAAAAAAAATCCTAAACCCACACCCTACCTGATCTTAAAATGAGCCACTGCACTACCATAAACTCTAACCCACCTACCCTCCCTAGGCCACCTACAAGACCTGGCCCTAAACCCTAAACACCCTTGCCTCCCTACCATACCCAACCAGACTCAAACTAAATTGAACAAACTAAAATAAATAAAATACTTCATAAATAAAATAAAATAAAATAGACTTAAACTAAAATACACTAAACCTAAACCTACCAAATAAAATGTAAAAAAAAAAAAAAAAAAAAAACTAAACAAAATAAAATAAAGAAAACCTAAACTAAACTAAAATTTTAAAACTTAAAAAATAAAAACCTAAATAAAATAAAAACTAAATGTAAAATAGAAATAAAAAAAACCTAAAATAAAAGAAAATAAAATTAAATATAAACAAAATAAAATCCTAAACCTAAAATGTGAAAAGTTAAAACCAAAAAAATAAATAAAAAACAAACTTAAACCCTAAACTAAAACATTGTAACCCTAAAGGAAAATAAATTAAACCTAAACCTAAACTGAAATAAACTAAAATAAACCAAAATAAAATAAATAAAATCTAAACCTAAACCTAAATCCTAAACTAAATAAAATTAAATTAACTAAAAAACCTAAACTTAAACTAAAAAATAAAACCTAAAAATAAACCTAAAATAAAACCTAAAACCTAAACCTAAAAAAAGAAAATAAAAACCTAAATTTAAACCTAAAAAATAAATAAACTAAATAAACCTAAACTAAACCTAAAAGATGCTAAAACATAAATTAAAATCAATAAACCTAAAATAAAATAAAGTAAATAAAAATAAAATAAACCTATAATAAAATAAAATAAAATAAAATAAAATAAACAAAATAAAGAATAAACCTAAACCTTCTATTTACTTAATTGAAAATAAATTAAAAGAAAAATCAGAAAAATTTTTAAAAAAACCCCCAAATCCTAAATCCTAAATTAACCATAAACCCTAAATCTGAATCTTAAACTTACAATCCTAAACCCACACCTTAAATTTGAAAACCCTAAACCCTAAACCCACCTTAAAACCCTAAACCTTAAACCCTAAACCCTACACAACCCAACCTGGACCCTAACCCCAAAACCCTAAACCCCCAAAATCATTAAACTCTATAAACCTAAAAACCCTTTCCCCTCTGCTTCTGCAAATTTGAGTTCCCCTCTTGGCCATTCTGTTTGGGCGCTTGTCTGCGTGCTTCTCTCGCAGCGTGCGTTCAGCTCTCCGTATGGTGTGGCGTATAGAAATGAGGCTTTGGTCTCTGAATCCCGTCGCTTCTCGACGGACTTTCTCGACTCCATAGGTTTTCTGGACTCAATTGCTCCTGTTAATGCTCCTGTTGTTAAATCATTCAAAGACGCCTTGTCTGGTAAGATCTCTAACTTGAATGCTTCGGTAAATCTCATTTCGACATCATATCTCGTGGATCCGGCTTATGTGTTTCGATGTTGAAACTTGCTAAGCCCTTTGAGTTTGCTTTGGTGGGTAAATTCTCCCGCCGGCGATAATATTCTCTTTCTTTCATAGTTTAAAATTCGTATTTTTCCTATCTGATCCGTCACATTCTTATTCAACTCTCAAATGATTTAGATTATTCACGGGTTTTGCTCATCGTTCTTATTTTGTGCATAATTTCATGCTATTGAAATGGTCACCCTTATTTGATGTCAAGAGGAATCTCCCATTGTCCCTCTTTGGCTTGCTTTTCTAACATCTATACATTATGTCACTCAGTATTGTTTCTTGTTGGCGGCCTTTTTGGTAGGCCTCTCCAAATTGACCAAGCAACGGCCACTAGATCTAGGCCATCCATCGCTCGTATTCTCGTTGAGATAGATATCACAAAAAAATATCCCAAAGAGGTTTGGATTAGCTCCGAAAAATTTGGATATAGTCAAAAAGTTGAATTCGAAAATTTTCCTATCTTTTGCACTCACTGCAAGATTCACGAGCACGACCACTCAGAATGCTTTGTGTTACATCCTAATCTCAAGAAAAATTTATCACAGAACACGACTACCATTAATGGAACTGGGAAAACCACTATTCTAGCATATGTGCCTAAAGATACTCAAAAAGAACCCCTCCTTTGTCTAGTGGAAAACACTCTGACCTTGGTACTAAAATGCTCATTGAAGGGTGTGACGATACCATTGACAATTTAACTAACCTCACCCCTGCTTGCATTAATCTGGTTTTCCACGATAGCTCTTTGCTGCATTTAAATCCTACTGAAAATCTTAATGGTAGCCTTATATTGGACACCCAACTAAACAATTTGAATGAGAATCATATAATGGACCAAAACAATGATGACCTATGGCAACATATTGAGAAAGATATTTGTATTATGAAAGGTGCGACTTCCCATCTATTTCCTTGAGTGATAATCATCAAGTGAACCCAACTTCTCACACTCTATCCTAGGAAGAAGGTGAAATCCCCTCTTCTACAACATTGATAGATCCTCCTACTATTCTGGAACTCAAAAATCAATCTCTTTCTGATGGAGATAATTTGGATTCGGATAGACCTTTTCAAATGGTTAAATACAAGAAATCACAAAGCAAAAATTCTAATAATAACTTCACTAGAACCACTCGCTCTTCATCCACCCCAAAAAAGTAATGTGTCATCACTTCTTTCCTCTCTTTCCTTTCTTTCTTTCTTTTTCCTTTTGGTTATCTCCTTATGTTTAATTTTCTTATTTGGAATATCCGGGGTTGTGGGACTCTTCCTGTCCGCAATCGTGTTAGGAGTCTTTGTCGTATCCATAATATTAAGTTACTTGTTCTTATTGAACCTCTCATTAATTCTTCTAAGATTGCTTTTGTTGCTAGATCCCTTGGTTTCCATAATTTCTTCATCAATCTTAATAATAAAATTTGGTGCTTTTGGCACAACTCCATCACCATTTCCATCATTAATGATCTTGACCAATTGGTTAATGTCAAAATCTCCCTAGGTGATTTATCGGCCTTTGGCTCTTTTATCTATGCTTCTTGTAATAGAGCTGGTAGGAATGTCCTTTGGAATCACTTACGCACCTTTGCTTCCTCGGCTAACCTTCCCTGGTTGGTTGGAGGAGATTTCAATACAACCATAGCTAGCTTCGAAAGAAGGAGGATGTTCTCTAACCTTCACTCCATGGAGGACTTCTCAAACATGATCCTGGTTGCAATCGATTGACATTGGTTTCGGGTCCAATTACGTGGCATAACTCTAGACTTTGGCGGATCTAGATAGAACCCTCTTTAATTCTCTGGATCAATGGGTGGCCTTACCATTTGAGCAGAGCGAACCTTGTCGACCATGCTCCTCTTTTGATTTCCTTCAAAACCTCCCCACGTACTCCTCTCCTTTGATTTCAAAATATGTGGACACAACATAGTGACTTTACCAATGTCACTCTCACTAATTGGATATTTGTTTTCCGGATAATTAAAGGTATGACTCTTTGGCTTAAGAAAAGACTTAAACAAAATCTCAATTGGTGGAACAAACACATTTTCAAAATCTTTTCAAATCTTAAAGCTATGGAACAAGAGGTTTGCTCTCTTGAAGAGGTTGTCTCCAGATCCCGATGAGAGTTGAACATTGCCAAGAATACCTTGGCTAATTATCAAAACATGGAAGAAACCTATTGGCGTCAAAAAAAGCGAGTAAAACATATGATGGTGATGAAACACCGTATTTTCATGCCATTTGTAATAAGCGGAGAGCCTTAAACTCTATTAAGAAAATTAAGAACCAATGGTGAATGGATATTAATGATATTAAGGATTACGTCATTCATCATTTCCAAACTTTATTAAATTCTAATCCATTGGGAACTTTATCAAACACTCATCTTATCCCCTATGATTATGAGGATAATCATTTACTCACTATGTGTCCTTCAGAGGAGATTAGTAATACTCTTAAGAACATGAACACGACTGCTTACGGTATAACTTCTTTCAGCATTATTGGTCATTTATTAAATCTGACTTAGTTGATGTTGTTATTGATTTCTTTGATGGCAATCCTATACCCAAATACTTTTCTAGCACTTCTATTATCCTTATTTCCAAAACTAACAATCCTGAATCTTGGGGCGATTTCAGACCGATTAGTCTTTTGCACCTTTTTTTAAAACTCATTGCTAAATTAATCTCACTTTGCTTCCTAAAATCATCTCCCTAATCAAACTAGTTTTGTTAAAAAGCAGTAATATCGGATAATATTCTTCTTATGAAGCTGGTTCATGACATTAATGTCCCTTCTAGGAGGCAACATCTTATTCAAAATTGGATATCGCTAAAGCATTTGACAATCTCTCATGGGAGTTTCTATTCCAAATCTGAATTTGTTTGGGTTTTCGATAGCTTTATGGATTATAAAAGGTGTATCACAAATGGTTTTGGTTATCTTGAATGGTGAGTCCATAGGTTTCTTTCCTTCTAGCCATGGTTTGAGGCAAGGTGACCCACTATCACCTTCTCTTTTTTTATCTAGCTATTGAATACCTTCAAGGAGCCTTAACGATCTTTTTGCTAATAATCTAATATGTCTTTTAAAACTCATGGAGGCTTCCCTATTTCTCATCTTAGCTTTGCGATGATTTTATCATCTTACGGCTCCCTTCAACATGTTAAAACCATTAAGAACCTTCTAAATGATTTTGGTAAAGTGAGTGGCCTTTTTCTTAATGAAGGAAAATGCAGTTTTATTCCTTCCACTAAGATTCCACCTAATAGACTTAATCAAATATCCAGAATTACTAATTTTAAGCAAACTCAACTCCTCTTACTTACCTTGGGGCTCAGCTCTTTAAAGGACAAAGAGATCACACCTTTTGATGATCTAATCAGAAAATTTCCAACAAAATTTTGGTTTGGGAATTTCATTTACTCTCTTTCGGTGGTAGGCTTACCTTGATCAAGAGCACTCTAAATTCCATGCCTATATACCTTAGCAACTCTACCATCAATAGAATTGAGCGTCTATTAAACAAATTCTTCTGGGGAACCAATACCTCCTCTAAAACAATGCCTTTGGTCATCTTGGTCCAAAATTGTGGTACTCTTGAAGGGAGGTCGGGTTGTAAATCCATTAAAAGTAATCAATGCCTTTTCATACAAACTTTAGTGGAATTTTAGGAGCAATAATAGTCTTTGGGCAAAATTCATGACTTCCAAATATTGTTAGGGTAAACATCCACTCATTTGTCCCTTTAAATCGGGTGATTCTCCTGTATGGAGAAGACTATGTTCTGTCAAATGGGATGCAGAATCCTAAATTTTTTGGGGCATAAACTCCGGTAATTCCTTCTTTTGGCAAGACAACTGGAGCGGTTGTGGATCCATTGATGACTTACTCTACACTCACTCTACTTCTGCTCTTAGAGTTAATTCATTCTAGCAAAATCATAAATGGAAACTAGTAAGATTCTATTCCTTCCACTTTCTTAAATATGATTACTAATATTCCTATCACTCCTAACAATCATGATCGATTATCTTTAAGCTATCTTATAATGGGGATTTCAACCTTAAAATGTGTGGCTTCACTAAAGACACTTCAGATTCTTCTATTGTGTTCTCCAAAATGGAATAACAATATCCCTTCTTCTTACTACTTCTGGCATATCTTAAAAACTTTATTCTATTGACTCTTTGTTGTGGGGTAAAGGGTTTTATTTACCCTCTAAATGTCAATGTTGTTCTCATATTGAGAATGTTAACCATGTTTTTTTTAATGGGGCTATTGCCTCTAAAATTTGGATTTGGTATGACGATCTATTCAACACTGTCAACTATAATTGTTCTTTTAATTTATATCAACTTCTTGGAGTTTACTTTGACAATACAATTAAAGGTCATATTAAAATCATAATTGCCATTACTCTTATTTGGTTCATATGGATGGACCGAAATGATGCTAAACATCATGGAATTCGTATGAACCACATGCGGATTATTGCTAGAACTAAAAACAAAATTTGTGAATTGTTTAAAGCCAACTTAATTCATCCCAAACATTTTAAAAGTTGTAAATCTGTAGCCAATAAACTGGGCCTCAACCTTCCAGACCAAACCTTCTATCGAAATGATAGAATGGTTTTTTGGAAGAAACCTCCTGATCATATTATTAAAATTAATACTGACGGCTCTGTCTCTAATAATGGCTCTAGTTGTGGAGGCATTTTCAGGGATTCTAAGGGTATAGTCCTATGTGCTTTTGCTTATCCCCTTATTTCCAGCACTGTCCCTTATACTGAGCTTATGGTAGTCCACAAAGCTTTAGAAATTTGTATTCAAAACGGCTGGCTCAATATTTGGTTAGAGGTGGATGCTCTTTTACTGATTGATCTTTTGACTTCTACCAATATGAGCAATGCTTGTTTGCTTCTCCTCAAACAAACTAGGGTTCTTCTCTCTCTGAATTTTACCATCACTCATGTTTGGCGTGAAGGCTTTTCTTGATTACCTTGCATATCAGGTGCAGATTAGACAGTATCATCTTCTTTGATCAATTTACATTACCCAAATATTTGCGTGGTCTGGTTAACTTGGACAACTCTGGGCTTCCTTACATCAGAATCTAACCTCCCTTTTTTGCTGGTTTTCTGTTTCCTTGTGCTCTTTATGGATACTCCTCATGGATATCATTCTTTGTGCCTTGTGCTCTTTGTCATGACTTCACTTTACCCCTTTTCCTTTAGTTTGAAGAATTTTGTTTTGGCATTTTCAATACTATTGGCGGATGTTGAACTATATGCACATTAATCTCCAATTGGAACCATTGCCCATTGGGTTATTCTTGGTTTTATCACTTCAATCCCACTTGGGACTTTAATTTCATTGATACAATTATTTCTAAATCGAAAGAATTATCATTCTTTGGAGGAAGTTATCTACTTTGATGGGCTAGATTTTTACACTAACTCTTTTAACCAACTTTTCTCACGACAATATGGCTTGGAGCATTGCTACTAACTATTCTGACTCTAGGCATTGGATTAGTGTGCATTATGCTATTTGCAATTTTTATTCTGACGATTATAGTATTTTTTTGACTAATGCTTACATTCCTTGGGACTCTTTACTCCTTAAAGGCCTTATACACAAAGGTTCCATCACTTATCTTTGAAAGGATTTTGGTTGGTTGTTGGGCTTGATTTTTTTATGCAGGTTTTCCTTTCATATAATGTCTAACCTCGATGATTTCGCAAGAGAAGAAATTGTAATACCACGGTCTCCTTTAATGGTTATTTTGGTGCAAATCCTTATCTTTGGAATGGATTGGGTCTAAAGGCTTTTTGGTTTTTGGAGGTTTACTGCCATGATTGTTTGTTGATTTGTTTATTGATTTGGTTTTTTCATCCTTGGTTTGTGCTTTAATTTTTTCTCTTGCTCCTCCCATTTTCTTCCTGTCTTTTGCCATCTTGCCTACTATCTTGTTTAGCAAGTTGGTTTTGGACCTTTATTTTATTAAAATTCCTGATTGGTAATGATGTCTCTACTTGGAATCATCTTCTTATTTTATATTCTAGTGACTTACAATGTTGCATTTGTTGGTGTATGGGAGTGACTTGCCTTTTGGATTTTTTTTCTTTGCTCATTTCCGGTGTGTGAATCATATTTACTCACTATTTATATTGTATTCCATCTAATGGGCTTATCTTACCTTGGTTTGGATTCATTCTGTTTTATTTGATATTATAGTCCGATGTTTACTGTTGATGTCTTAAGATTTTGGATGTTTGTGGATTTGGCTTCTCGATTAGTTGCCTCACTCGTAACCTACTATAGTAGCTCTATCGCAATATTGAGCGGATCACGTACTACTCAATTTGTTCTCTTGGAGCTTAACTATGGTTTGTATACTCTCAATGATTGTTGTTATTATGGAAATTTCTCCAAGGATAGTGTTGCTACTATTTTGAATGTTCCTTATGTGGTAACTTTTGATCTTCATCGTTTGTTGTCTTTGACATTATCCTTAATCTTAATCTGTTTGTAGTCCTTTAATGCTATAAGTTACGTGGTGTTAATTTGGAACTTTGATTTACCTTTAATTGGCGGTTTCTTATGCATGAGGACTAAAGCTTGCTCTTGACTACTATTGAGCACCTATTGGTTGCGTTTTCTTTATTGCAATTATTTTGATTAGATCCCATCTCTACACTAATATCTCTTTGCGAGAATGGAATTGTGTTATTCTTTTCCATATTAGTCTTCTTTGTTTCGGTTTTGGTTCCCATGATCGGGTTTGGAGTTTTCAAAAGATTATCATTATGCATCTGGGATTGTGCCGCTTTTCGATGGAAAATCCTTGAACTTATACAATTTCTTCTATATATCCATCTTAGTAATATTTCCTTTTCTTTATGGGAGTGTTAACGTATTGTCCATCGGATGTTCTTTGCTTTTCCTTGCTGTTGTTCTCCCATCCTATGCTATGATTGGAATACATTCAACTTGAAGCACATTTCTTTGTTATGCTTGGAATTAATCAATGATTTATCTTATAGGCATAATTGGGTCATTAACAAACCAGTTATTATTGTTACCTTTGGCTGGATTATGGTTCACACATCGATTTCCACGATATCACTTCTTGGATAGGCTTATGGTGGGGAGATATGCATTATCTTATATATGTTATGGGTGGAATCTTGGCGACTTGTTGGTTTTGCCTTGTTGGTTGGTTACGGATCAATCCCACCTTACTCCCCGTGGCTTTGGATTATTTGGTTCAGGTTTCTATTGATGTTGTTGATTGCTTGGTTGTTTTGCTTGAATCACCTTCCAGTCTTTTTATGCTTATCATTGGAATTCATTGATCTACCTTTTACGCTATTGTTTAGTTCATCCTTTTACGTCAAACTTTTGGTTTTTGGATGAGTGGCAACTTCAATGCTTGGTTTTTTGCTATTTTGGTGGTCTCTTTCGCAATGAGATTTTTTGCCTTTCTTTGTCTTGTTATTTGGATTGATTGTAAGCGGATTCTAATGTGGATTCTAATGTGGATCCTGTCGTATTTCATTTGGATTTATTTTGTTGTTGGGGTTTCTAAGTGCCCATCCTATTTCTCTGGGTATTGCTCATTCTCGATATGATCTTACGACGCTTTTACTATTCTTGGGACCAATGGCTTGTGCTCTGCTTCTATCTTTTTTGTCTTGGGAATTTATCACGAATGCATTCTTTATGAGACACGATCATGTCTTGGTTTTGTGTCTTGGTTTCTTGCTTGCATCCTTTACTGGTTATCTACTCTTATTCTGATTCTCATATGGAAATTATTTGCCTACTCCCATTTTTTCATCTGGGACCGGTCGACAGTGCATACTGGAATATAATCTCTATTATTAAAGGGTGGTATTATGCTCTCTGTCTTTTCCTGTTTATGGTTTAATTCCCTGGCTTTTGCTGACATGCTTATTGGCTATTTCTTGGGTTTCGTTCCCCTTCTATTGTTTCAACTATTGAATTATCTAATATGGGTGACCAATCAATGCATTATATTTATTGGGCACTTTTACGGACCCATCCCCTAATATCTTTAGTTATTTATTTACCTTACAATCGGGATGGTGTCTTTAAAGACCCATTGACTTGCTTAGATTTCTAATATTCTGTTTTCAGATGGTTTCTTTCTTGCATTATTATGCATAAATATGATTTTTTTAGGTTTGCAGGTAATAAAGCTCACATGATTATCAACAATTGGGTACTCCCTCCTCACAGGTTTGTTGGCTATGATGGCTGTGATGTTCTCACTCCTTTTGGTTGGTAGTAGCTCTTATGATGTAACCCTTCTTTGAAGTTTGGATGCTCATACTTGCATCTCGAACTGTGATTAGCAGCCTTCTACCACATTTCCTTATTATCATACTCTTATTATATTGTTTCCTTCTACCTTTTTTGTATTACATTAAGCTGTTCTAATCTCTCTCTCATTATCACTTTGCGGTGTTTCTCCTTTTATCTTGCGGGTTTGCTCCATATTATCAAGCACTCTTACAACCAGCATTGGGCTTATCTTTTCTTTAGCTTATTATGTTAATCATCTTGTATCTTTTGTTTGCATTATGGTTTTCTTTTGCTCTTGGATGTACTTAGTTGGGATTTACTCCTTAGGCTTGTAGCTCTTTGAGCGAGTTTGAGTTTATCCCCTTTAAGGACTGTAACCTTTTTTTGTGGCAATAAAATATCCCATAATGGGGTTTCCTTAAAAAAAAAAAAAAAAAAAAAAAAAACTCTATAAACCTAAATACCTTAACCTAAAATAAATAAAACCTAAAAATAAAATAAATAAAAAAAGTTAAACCTAAATAAAGTAAAATAAAATAAAAGCTTAAATTAGAACTTAAACGTAAACTTAAACCAAAGTGTAAAATTAAAATAAAATAAAAAATAAAAATTAAACTAAACCAATATAAATAAAATCCCAAACTAAACTAAAAAAATAAAATAAACCTAAAAATAAAAAGCCTAAATAAAATAAAAACTAAACGTAAAATAAAAAGAAAATAAACCTAAAATAAAATACAATAAAAACTAAATAAAAACATAAACCTAAAAACTAAACGTAAAAAAAATATAAAAACTAAACGTAAAAAAATATAAAAACTAAAACCTAAACCCTAAATTAAAAAAATAACCTAAACATAAAATAAACAAAATAAAATAAAACTAAACCTAAACTAAAATAAACTAAACTAAAATAAAAAAATTAAACCTGAACCTAAATTAAACAAAACTTAAACCCTAAACTAAATAAAATAAAATAAACTAAAAATAAAACTAAACCTAAACTAAAAAAATAAAACCTAAAAATAAACCTAAAATAAAACCTAAAACATAAATAAAATAAAATAAAAAAACCTAAACTGAACCTAAAATTAAAATAAAACCTAAACCAAAAATAAAATAAAATAAAACTAAACTAAAATATAAACATAAACCTAAACCTAAAAAATAAACTAAAATAAAAAACTAACAAAAATAAATAAACCTAAAATAAATAAACTAAACTAAATAAAAATAAAAAATCAAATTAAATAAAAATAAAATAAATAAAAAGTAAACTAAATAAACTAAATAAACCTAAATCTACCAATTTACTTATTTTTTTTAGAAAAAACCCATAAACCCTAAATCCTAAACCATAAACCATAGATCCTAAACCCTAAGCCCTAATTCCTAAAATTAACCTTGAACCTACAACCCTAAAACAACAAGCTTAAACCCTAAACCCCAAACCCTAAACCTAAAATAACATTAAACTGGAACTGTGTCTTTCTGAGTGGGGTGGTTCTAGTTATCTGGGCTTTTCATTTGCTCTAGATGCTCATTTTTATTTATCTCATTGCTTATGTCTTAAAAAACTTAATGTGTTACTTGGTTGATGAAATCGACAAGAAGAAATATTGAATTTGAATTTGTTCACTTTTAAGAAAAAAAAAACAAAAGCCTTAAACCCTAAACTAAAACCATAACCCTAGACCTAAAACCTAAACCTAAACCTAAACCTAAAAGAAAATAAAAAAAATAAAAACTAAACTAAAATAAAATAAATAAAAACCTAAACAAAGCTAAAAAATAAAAAATAAATAAAATAAAAATAAAATAATAAAATAATATAAAATAAAATAAAACTAAAAAAAAAAAATAAATATAAAACCTAAAAAAAATAAAATAAATAAAACTAAAATAAACTAAACTAAAATAAATAAAACCTAAATCAAAACTAAACCTAAACCCTAAATAAAATAAAATAAACTAAAAATAAATTTAACCCAAAACTAAAAAATAAAACATAAGAATAAACCAATAATAGAAACCTAAACCCTAAACCTAAAAAAAAAATAAAAACAAACCTAAACATAAAATAAAAAATAAAACCTAAACATGAAAATAAAATGAAATAAAACTAAACTAAAAATAAACTTAAACCTAGCCCTAAATAAACTAAAAAATCTTAACTAAGATAAATAAACCTAAAATATAATAAAAATGAGCCTAAATAAAATAAATAAAATAAATAAAATAAACTAAATAAACCTAAACCTATAATTTTTGCTCGTTTTAAAAATGCCCTAACCTAAATCCTGGACCACGGATCTTAAACCACCATACCACTAAACCCTAAAGCCTAAACCCTAAGACTTAAACACTAAAACCCTAAACCATAAACCCTAAATAATAAAACCCACAACCCAAAACCCTAAACCCTGTGCCCCAAACCTTAAACCCAAAACCATAAAAAACATAAAAAACTAAACCTAAACTAAATTAAACCTAAAAAATAAGGAATAAAAAACCTAAACCTAAATAAAATAAGAAAATAAAAGGAAATAAAAACCTAAATGAAAACCTAAACTAAAACTAAACCTAAACCCAAACCTAAACATAAAAATAATATAAAATAAAAAACTACTAAACTAAAATAAAAAAATTAAACCCCAAACTAACTAAAATATAAAATAAATATAAAAATGATAAAATAAAATAAAATAAAAACTAAACTTAAAATCAAAATAAAATAAACCTAAAATAAAATAAAATAAAAACTAAATAAAAACCTAAACCTAAAAATAAAACTAAAAATATAATAAAAAAATCAATCAAAAATAAAACCTAAACCCTAAACTCAAAAAAGCCTAAACTTAAAATAAAGAAAATAAAATAAACCTAAACCTAAACTATAATAAACTATACCTAAATCGTAAACTAAATAAAATAAAATTAACTAAAAATAAACTAAACCTAAACAAAATAATAAAACCTAAAAATAAACCTAAAATGAAAACCTAAAACCTAAATCGGAAAAAATATAATAAAAACACAAACCTAGATCTAAAAAAAAAAAACCTAAATCTTAGAAATAAAATAAAAATAAAATGAAACTAAAAAATAAGAATTAACCTAAACCTAAAAAATAAACTAAAATAAAAAACCCAAATTAAAATAAATAAACATAAAATAAATAAACTAAACTAAAAAAAATAAATAATAAACCTAAATAAAAAATTGAAATAAATTAAAATAAATAAAAAAATAAATGAAATAAATTAAATAAACTTAAACCTATTGGTTTACTTAATTTAAAATAAAAAACCCTAAATCCTAAAAAACCTTAAACCCTAAACCCTTAATGCTAAACCCTAAACTAACCCTAAATATTAAACCTTAAACCCTCAGGTCCTTAAATCCTAACCCTATGCCCTAAACCTAAACCTAATCACTAAAACAAATCTAAAGCCACTTAACCCACAAACCCTAAACCTTAAACCCTAAATGTTAGACCCAAACCCTAAACCATAATCCCTAAAACCCTAAACCATAAAACCTTAAACCCTAAACCCTAACCCTAAACCCTAAAAGCATAAACCATAAAACCCTAAACCTTAAACTCATTACCCTAACCCTGAACCCCAAACCCTAAACCTAAACCTGAAGTAATTAAATAAATTAATAAATAAACCTAAACCCTAAATTTTAATAAACCTAAACCCTAAGAATGGGTAGAACTTTGTGGTAGAACATCCATCCACCAGCTCGGTTAGATCGGTGGAGGCAGGTGGAAGCGTATTGATGGTGGTGGGGGATGGATGTCTTTGGTGGATTTGGAGGTGGAAGTTATGGTGGCGGGAGGAGAAATAGAGGTTATAATAGTGGTGGTGGAAGAGGGAGAGATCAGGGATATGATGGAGGATCCCACTACTAGAGAAATAGGGTGGTTACTAGAGAAAGCAGAAAGAACATCCATCGACTACTTATGAAACTGTGTCTTTATAGTAGAGACGATTCTAGCTATCTAGGCTTTTGATTTGCTTGTGTAGTAGAAAACTTGGTGTGCTTCTTGCTTGATGAAATTGATAAGAAGAAATGTTGAATATGAATTTATTCACTATTAACAAAAATACCAAAAATCCTAAACCCTAAACCCTAAACCCTAAAAGCTAAACCCTAAACTATGAACCCTAAACCCAAAGCCCCAAACCCTAAACCCTAAAAAGCTAAAAACCTAAACCTAAACTAAATAAAACCTAAAAATAAAGTAAATAAATAAACCTGGACCATTATAAAATAAAAAAAATAAAATAAAATATAAAAAAACTAAAACCTAAACCTAAACCTAAACTTTAACCTAAAATAAAAAATAAAAAATAAACTAAAATAAAATAAATAAAACCTAAACTAAACTAAAAATAAAAAACCTAAATAAAATATAAACTAAACCCAAAATAAAATAAAATAAACCTAAAATAAAATAAATAAAAAACTAAATAAAACCTAAAACAAAATAAACCTAAAATAAATAAAAAATAAAACTTAAACCCTAAACTAAAAAAACTAATCCTATAAAAAATAAAATAAACCACTTAAACTAAAACCTAAATGAAACTAAAATAAATAAAACCTAAACATAAACTTAAAATAAATTAAATTAAACCAAACCTAAAATAAGAATATAATAAATAAAATAAACCTAAAGCTAAACTAAAAATAAAACCTAAAAATAATCCTAAAATAAAAACAAAACCTAAACTAAAAAAAATAAAATAAAATATAAACCAACTAAAATTAAAAATAAAACCTAAACAAAAGAATGAATAAAAAATAACAACTAAAAAACAAATTTAAACCTAAACCTAAAATAATAAAATTAAAAAAACCTTAACTAAAATAAATAATACTAAAATAAATAAACTAAATAAATAAACATAAAATTATTTAATAAAATTTAAAAATAAAATAAACTAAAATAAATAAAATAAAAATAAACTAAATAAACCTAAATTGACTTTTAATTTTTTTAAAACCCCAAACCCTAAACCCTAAACCCTAAAACTAACCCTAAACCCTAAACTGAAACCCTAAAACCCAAACCCACACCTTAAGAAACCCTAAGCCCTACCACAACCTACCATAACAACCCTAAAATCTGACATGATCCCCAAACCATAAACCCATCCAAAATAAACCATAAACCCTAAAACCTAAACTAAACCTAAACTAAATAAACTATAAAATAAGTAAAAACCCTAAACCTAAATAAGATAAAAATAAATATAAAATCTAAAAAAAAATAAAACCTAAACTAAACCTACCCAAACCTAGTGAAAATAAATAAAATAAAATAAATACCTAAATTAAAATAAATAAACTAAACTAAACTAAAAATAAAAAAACCTAAAATAAAATAAAATAATAATTAAATAAACCCTAAATTTAAAAATAAACCTAAAATAAACAAAATAAAACTTAAAAACTAAACTAAAGAACCTAAAACCTAAAATAAAAAAAATCCTAAATCTAAACTAAAATAAATTAAACTAAAATAAATAAAACCTAAAAAACTCCTAAATAAATAAAATCAAAAATGAAAATAAACCTAAACCTAAAAAATAAAATAAAACCTAAACCTATAAAAAATAAAATATAAAACCTAAACCTTAAAGATAAAGTAAAATAAAATAAACTAAAATAAGCATAAACCTAAACCTAAATCTAAAAATAAACTAAAGAAAACCAATTAAAATGAATAAAGATAAAATAAATAAACTAAATTAAATAAAAATAAAAAATAAACTTAGAAGAAACAAAAAATAAAATAAATAAAAATAAATATAAAATAAATTAATTTAACTTAAACCTACCAGTTTACTTAATTTTAAAAAATAAAACCCTAAGCCCTAAACCCTAAACTAAACCTAAAACTAAACTCTCTAAAAACATATGCCTAAAACCCCACTAAAACCCTAAACCCTAAACCCAAAAAACCCCAAACCCTAAAATATAAAATGAAAATCCTGCTAAATCTACCCAACCCTAACCCTAAACCCCAAAACTAAACTAAAGTAACTAAATAAATTATAACATAAACCTAAACCATAAAACCTAATAAACTTAAACCATTTGAATGGGCAGAACCTTGACTGTAGGAACATCACCATCAACCAAGCTTTGTTTAGGTCTAGCGGTGGAGGCGAAGGTGGAGGCGGCGGTTATCATAGGGGTGTTGGTGGATCTGGAGATGCTGGTGGATATGTAGGTGGTGGACGAAGCAATGGTGGTTATGGAGGCGAGAGGAGCAACAGAGGTTATAGCCCTGGTGGTGATGGAGGGAGAGATCGGGGATATGATGGAGGATCCTGCTACTCGAGAGGTCGGGGTGGTTCTGAGGGAAATTAGAGAAACGAAGAATGGTCGATCCAATCTGATGCTTATGGAGTTGTGTGTTTATACTAGAGACGGTTCTAATTATCTAGGGTTTTTGATTTTCTCTATGCGTGCTCATTTTTTATCTATGTTGCCTCTTATGTCTTAGAAAACTTGCGGTGCTACTTGGTTGATGAAATCAAAAACAAGAAATGTTGAATTTAAATTTGTTCTCTATTTAAAAAAAACCTTAAACCCTAACCTAAAACTTAAACCCAAACCTAAATATAAACCTTAAACCCTAAACCCTAAACCATAAATCCCAAACCCTAAACTCTAAACTAACCCTAAACACTAAACCCTAAACCCTAAAAAGCTAAAACCCTAAACCTAAACTAAATAAAACCTTAAAATAAAATATATTAAAAAACCTAAACTAAAATAAAATAATAAAATAAAAACATAAACTAAAACCTAAACCTAAACCTAAACATAAAAAGAAAATAAAATAAAAATTAAAAAATAAACTAAAATAAAATAAATAAAAACCTAAACTAATCTAAAAAAATAAAAACTAACCCTAAAATAAAAAAATTAACCTAAAATAAAATAAAATAAATATTAAAGAAAATCTAAATCAAAAAATAAATAAAAAATAATACCTAAACCATAAACTAAAAAAAACCTAAACCTAAAATAAGAATAAAATAAACCTAAACCTAAACTAAAATAAAATAAACTAAATAAAATAACCTAAATCTAAAAAGAAAGTAAACATAAACCTAAACCTAAACAAAATAAAGGAAAATAAACTAAAATAAACCTAAACCTAAACTAAAAATAAAACCTAAAATAAACTTAAAATAAAACCTAAACCTAAAATAAAGAAGAAACCTAAACCTAAAATGTAAAATAAAAATAAAACTTAAAACCTAAAATAAAATAAAAATAAAACTCAACTAAAAAATAAACCCAAACTTAAAAATAAACTAAAATAAAACCTAAACTAAAATAAATAAACCTAAAATAAATAAACTAAATTAACTAAAAATAAAATAAAAATTCAATAAACTCAAATAAATGAAAATAAACTAAACAAACCTAAACTGTCGGTTTACATAATATAAAAAAAAAAATCCTAAAATAAATCCTAAACCCTAATCACAAAAAGCCCTAAACCATAAACCCAAAACCCTAAAACAAACCCCAAACCCTAAACTATAAACCCACAAACCCTAAACCCACAAACCCCACCCTAAACCCTAAACCCTAAACCCTAAACCATAAACCCTTGGCTATTCATATTTGCTAAGGTTACTCTTGACTCCATTAGACCTGTAAAATTACTATTGTGATCGTGGTTGTTGCTCCTAATTGGCTTTCATCACTATGGGGGTGTTTTCCTTGCCTTGATGTTTCATCTGGGTAGGGGTTTTTGTTGGCTATTCATTATCATGCTATGGTGGAATACTTAGGTGATGCTTCTCTTACAAGGGATTGGTGGCATCCCTTTGCCATACTGAATATAGTTTCCTTTCATTCTAGAGTGTATTTTGCTATTGCTTGGTATACAGGTATTTAAGATCATATGATTTTCATCTAGTGGTAGATGCCTTCCCCCAAGTATGTAAGCTATGATGGCTGGGATGATTTCACTCATAATTTTGTTAGTAGTAGAACTTGAGATGTAACCCTTCCTTTGAAGTTTGCATGCTCATGTTTGCAGCTACCCCATTCTGCTGTGATTGAGCCTGAGCTTTCCTTTACACACTTCTCTAAATTTCTCACACTTTCAATTTTTTTTCATTTAATTTTGTTTTTATCTCATTACTTGTGATAATTCCTTCTTCTAGCTATTTGTAGGTTCAATGGTTTTTTCTTGTAGGTTCCTTCTATGGAGGTGGCAAATACTTTTCTTATCTTCTGAAGCTTTTGCTGAAGGCTATCCTCAAGCTTTTCTTTTTTGCTACTTTTTGTATCTCTTGCTATTTTTATTTTTGCTTTTCTTTTTTCCTTTTATTTTGGTTGTGCTTAGATAAGGGATTCACTCTCTAGGCTGATTGTAGCTCTTTGAGTAATAGTTCTTGAGTTTATCCCCTCTTAAGGATTTGTTACCCCCTTTTTATGGCAATAAAATTCCCTTACATGGGGTTCTCTAAAAAAAACCTAAACCCTAAAACCTACAATCCTAAACTTTAAACCCCAATCCCTAAACCTTAAACCCTAAACCTTAAACTAACCCTAAACCCTAACCCATAAACTAACCCTAAAGCCTAAGAATGGGTAGAACCTTGATGACCATCACCATCTAAGGCTCAGTCCCAGATCAGCAGTGGAGGTGAAGGCAGAGGCGGAAGTTATCACAGTGGTGTTGGGGAATCTGGAGGTGCTGGTGGATATGAAGGTGAGTGTTGGAGTAGTCACAGTTATGGAGTCGGGAGGAGCGATGAAGGCTACAACCGTGGTGGTGGCAGAGGGAGAGATCGGAGATAAGATGGTAGATCACACTACTCAAGAGGCAGGGGAGGTTCTGATGGAACTGGAGAAATCAAAGAATGGTCGATCTGATCTACTACTTATGGAATTGTGTCTTTATAGTAAATATGGTTCTACTTATCTAGGATTTTTGATTTTGCTCTATGGGTGATCATTTTTGATCAATGTCATCGCTTATGTCTTAGAAAACTTGGGGTGCTACTTGGTTGAAGAAATCGAAAAGAAGAAATGTTGAATTTGAATTTGTTCTTTGTTAAAAAAAACCATAAACCATAAACCCTAAACCCTAAACCTTAAATCCTAAACTAAAATAAAACCCTAAACCTAAAACCTAAACCAAACCCTAAACCCTAAACTCTAAACTCTAAACCTTAAACCCTAAACCCTAAAAATATTGAACCCTAAACACAAAAGCCTAAACCCTAAATCTTAAACCCTAAACCCTAAATCTTATACCTTATACCCTTAATTGTAAACCCTAAACCCTAAATGCCAAACCCTAAATTGTTAAACCCTAAACCCTAAACCTTAAACCCTAAACCCTAAACCCTAAAACCATAAACTTTAAACCCTAAAACCTACAAACCTAAACCCTAAATCCTAAACTCCAAACCCTAAGCCCTAAACCCTAAACCCTAAACTAACTCCTAATCCTTAAACCTAAACCTCACCTTGAATAAAGATGTCATTAGGGGTATATCTAAAAATGACCTATTCCTAACATAGTTATGGCAGCTAAGAAAAATGTCTTCAAGAGACTTTCCCTTGACTATTAGAGATTTTAATACCCAAAACCCTAACCCTAAATCATATTGTAATACCATATATTACAGTATAATGTAGGATCATATATTTGAGCATGTAGTGATGTTTTTGGAGGTTATAAGATGTTTTGAAATGTTTTAGTATATTATGGTATTGTGCCCTATAGCCTATTTTAATATAAATCATAAAAATATTGATTTAATAAATCAGATGATGAAATTTGTTTTATGTCAAGTGGGAATTAGGTTGTAGTACCAAAGGTGTGCTACGCCACTTGTAGTCTAAAATGTAAGATTTTATGTTCAAAATAGATATTATATGTTGTAGCATAGTATAACATCATATATCATAATATATTGTTCAGCACATTTTAAATTCTTTCAGTATTTTACAATCATGCAATTGAGCCTATGCTAGCATTATTTATAAAAATATTGATTTAGACTTTAAAATGGTGGAATTTGGCCAAATTCACAGTAGGTAGAGCATGACATCATAATATATTATTTTAATTTAAAATATGTAAGTGATACGACTAAAATATATAGTTTTTAATTATTTAGAGTAATTTTATTATTTTTATCATAAGTAATCCCTTGTGATGTGATAAGCAATATAATATAATATAATATGTATAGTGTAATATAATATAGGATGCCATAACATAGTGTAGCATCATGCATTATAGCATACTATTGTGTATTACTACTGGTTGTTTAGCATATTTTAGTTTTTTATAGTAAGATGTAATTGAGTTTGTACTAGTATAATTTATTAAACTACTAATTTATAGGCTGAGATGATGGGATTTGACCAAATTTAAGGTAAGCTTTAGGAAACATCACTAGGGTGTGCTATGGTGTGTCATTTAATCAAAAGAATGGAATTTTGCATCCAAAATAAAAGGTCATTTTTCAACCAAATTTGCTAATTTTTTTTTGCTTAAAGTGATTCATTTTAAGGTGTAATGTTAGATAATATATTATATGAAAGCTTATTAAAATATAATGTACAAAACACTATAACTTCACATATATATGAATGTGTTACTAAATGTTATTGTACATTTTAGTATGTTTTACTTTTGTTATGATACATTGGGTCAAAACTCACAAAACTGTTAATTTGAAGGTTGAAATGGAAGGATTTGGCCAAATTCATAGCACACACTAAGAAGCAACACCAAAATTATGCTATTTTGTACCACTTCTAATACAAAATTAATAATTTTACATCCAAAATGAACATTATTCATATTTTGAGAAAATTTGTTATTTGTTCCTTTTAAGTGATTCTAATGAGGTGTAATGTTAGACAATATATTATATTATAACAAATTATAATATTACATCATATATTATAATATATTATAGTGTGTTAATTCACACTTTAATATGTTTAGCATGATATTGTATAGCTAGTTTGAGATTGCACCATCACCAATCATAAAATGTTAATTACAATGTTAAGATAATGTAATATGAATGAATACATTATTAGGCTTTTGGTTAAAGTATTAAAGGTGTGCATAAGAGAAAAAATAACATTTGTTGAGGATCATAGAGGGAGATATGCTAGGGGATCAAACATGCATTGGACATGACATGTGGGGGTCTATGTTGAAGGCATAAAGAGGTAAATCTGTTGGGATAAGGTTTGAATTTGATTTGATTATATGATTTGTGGAAAAAGAAGCGTGGGCATAAAAATCTATAATCCAGGATTAAGATCGAATCAACTTTAATTTGTTTTTTTGTTTTAATTATTAATGGAGGCATATCTACTGAGATATGGGCTCGAGTCCAGGGATTGGGTATATGAACCTTCCACTAGGAAGTAGGTTTGCTATCCAGGGATTGGGATTTGAGTTTGATTTCATAGATTTGTTTGGGGATATATCGTTGGGGATAAGAATTTGTTTGGATTTCTTTTTTATTTATACTCTTTGGAGGATTTGGTTTAATTTGGCTCCACAGGGAGGTTGGTTTTGAATTTGATTTTTTTACTTGACTTATTTATATATGATTTGGGGCACCATTGGGAAGAAGGGTTTGATTTAACTCCACTAGGGAAAATTAGATGGGTTTAATTTAATATGAGTTAATGTATAGACCCTGTTGGTGTGTGATAGACCCGCTGAGAAGGGGCTATATCATCCTTGACCTACCTCAGGTTTACAAATAAAAAGGGATAGTCTACTAGCTGTGGGGTAGAGCTAGCCTACCTAAGGGGTTGCCCTTCAGCATGCAATGGCTATGCTAAGAAGAAGGCATAACAAACTTACATCTTCCAAAGCAAGGTACAACGACTGGGGTGACCTATTGGATGCATAACAAATTGAACCTGACCTAGGGAGACTATTGAGTGAATGCCCCTGGGGGCTTATGTTAACTCAAAAACATTTAAGAATAATTTTATCTTAATTTCATTTGATTTGATATTGTTTGTTTGGTTTAGTTCGATTTTGAATTGAAGGCATATCCACTGGGGATGTGAGCTCGGTCAAATTTGATAGATTTAATTTATGGACCTTGTCAGTGTGGGATGGACCCACAGAGAAGGGGCTATATCAAACTAGTCTATTTTACAAATCCAAAAGATAGTCTACTAACAGTGTGGTAGAGCTAGCTAACCTATGGGGTTGTCTTTCCATGTGCAATGCCTATGCTAGGAAGAAGGCGTAGCCGACATTCATCTCCAAAGTAGGGAATAACCGCTGGGGTGACCAGTTGGTAGCATAACAAATCAAACTTGACTTATGCGTGACTGCTGAGTGAATGCTGTTGGGGACTTATATCAACTCAAGAGTAGTCGATTCCTATAGGGAGTTTTTGACAGCCCTAAAGATAGGATACACGCTTGAGAAAAGGTACCTAGGGGTGTCCTCCTAATATACAAGTGAATATATATTTTATTTATATGTTTGCATGGACCTTATTGCTGTGCCAGGGACCGCACTAAGAAGGGGCTATGTCAGCCTTGACCTATCTCAGATTTATTGGACTTAGGGAGAATCTGCACATCCATAGAATGGATTCTCCAACCACAAGGGTGGTTATTAGGAAAGGGGAACTTTCCAATCTGATAGTAACCTAGGTAGTGTCTAAATGGGGTTGCAAAGGACATAATCCAAATATAGTATCCACAAAGGAGATGCTGATAGGGGCATTATCTTAAGCCCTTTAAAAGTAAGCCTATAGGTGTACGGTGACCAACTCAAAGAGAAAGCGTAGCAGACTCACATCTGCCATGAGTGGTGTATCTTAAGGTGCAAGAACCAACCAACCTAAGTTCTATCCATTAGCAAGAGTGGTGTATCTAAGATAGTGAGAAACCAACCTAAGGTGCCCCATCGGTGTGCGATTAGTCTTGAAATAAAGCATGTAAGCTTACAACTTTTCAAGAAGAACTGATCATCACGATAGCCTATCATCGGCGGGACATATGCTATCTAACCTAGAGTGACTACTAAGCTGGGAGCCCCAAGGAAAGACTGGACCTAAACTAGAAGCAGTCAGGAGGGAAAGAGCAACTAGGGGACTTATCCTAAACCTCAAATATACTCAACCCAGTCACTGTATGAAGGCTAATCCAAGAAAAAAGCATAGTAGACTCACATCCTCTTAAATAAAGACAACATGAGGTAGCTTACCATGATGGCCTACCAAACTAATAAGAGCTCATCGGTGTACAGTGGACAAGTAAGGAAGAAAAGCATAGTAGACTTACATCCTCCAAAGCAAGAAGTACACAAGAGTGACACACTAGCAAGGTAGCACATCTGCCCGACCTAAAGCAGCTACTAAGTGATTGTCTCTATGGGCGTTATCTCCACTCAGAGTAGCCCTAGACAGATGATATGTGTTTAATTTATATGTTTGTGTGTAGTTTGTATTTGCATTGTGTCGATAAAGGATAGGACCTCGTTCGGGTTCCTTACACCTACCCTAAACACATCATGGTGGATTCACAAAAAAGAATACTTTCAACATGGAAGAGATTGAATTCAAAATGTACTTTTCATTGATGATTGTTGTTTTATAACATGATTTATAATATTTCTTTAAGTAGAGCCGTTAGTTGGAAGCATTGGGCACTCTCCCTTATGATTAATAAGTAGTTAAGATCTTCCTTGGTAGGACTTCTCTATGGCAAAAGGGCATTCCCAAGTTGGTTCAAACTTACCTCCCATCTTACAATGGGCAACAATCAGTCTCCTTAGAACTAAAATAAGTTCTCCTACTTGAAAAGCTCTAGGACAAAAACACTTGTTCTGAAGTTGAATAATTTTAGCTTTCTACAACTCAAGGTTTTGGCATGCCCGCAGACCTATCTCCTCCAAACCTTCAAGATCTTCTAACCGCCACTTGGTGTTCTGCTCTGTTGTGATCTTGCTACCCATCGCTATCCTTCGTGATGGGGGTTGGACTTTTAATGGTAGAATGGCTTCGAACCCATCCACTAAGGAGAAAGGAGTAGACTAAGTTGGAGTTCTATATGTGGTGCGGTAAGCCCATAAGGCTTCAATTAATTGCTCATGCCACTATTGCTTGTTATTGTTGAGTGTCATCTTTAGTATTTGGATGAGAGTTTTGTTGAAGTCTTCTGCTAAGTTATTTTTCCTCTGGTAGTTGGTGTTAGAATATCTCCAATCTATGTTGTGTCTCCAGGAAAAGTTTGTTGATCTCGGTGCACTTGAATGTAGTACCATTATCAGATATAATTCATCAAGGCAATCAGAACCTATATATGATATGGTTCCTAGAAAACTAAAGGACATGCTCAACTGTGACCTCTCTGAGCTGAATCATCTTCTCCCATTTGTAAAAGTAATCAGTAACAACTAAGATGAAATGATGACCCATGGAAGAAGGAGGATCAATCAGACCCACTATGTCGGTAGACCAACACTCAAATGGCCATGATGCCAATGTAAGATGTAGAATGTTGGATGGTTGTTGTAGGACCACACTATATATTTGACATTGGTGGCATTGCCAAATCATATCAATGCAATCTTTGATCATCGGCAGTAGTATCTAGTCTCTTGATCTTGGCTTTCATCTTCAGACAGAATTAGTTGGCTCCACATAATCCTGAGTGTACTTCGGTCATGATCTTATGGGATTTATGCTTTTCTAAATAATGTAACCACATATGATCGAAAGATTATTAGTACAAGACACCATCGACATGAGCATAGGAAAGAGTTCTCTGGTTCATCGGATGGGCTTGGGACTTCTCTTGAGGTAATTTTCCTTTATTTAGGTAATCCATGAATGGTTGTCTCTAATCTAACTCCTCGTCCTTCTTGACAATGGCAACCTTCCCTTCAAGAGAGTACTTTTTGATGAGTTCAATAATAATAAGGGATAAGACTTATCTATTTTGGACCTTTATTGATATGGACTCATCCTAGACATGCCATCTCCTTGGCTTGGCTAAAGCATATGCTATGGCATTCTCTCCTCAAGGAATCTTATAAATGGTAACCTCTGAGATTTGGGCCAACAACTCCATGGTGTACTTATGGTAATGATGGAGCTTGGGCTTTATCCTTATATCAACGATTTGGTTGATAACTGGTCCCTATAGATATTGATGTTCTAGATGCTTAATGTAACGGCTAACTCCAGACTAACAATCAGAGCCTCATATTGGGCTTCGTTGTTGGTGCAATGATTGGATAGATGATATGAGAATCTCATCACATCGATGTCTAGAGTTAAGAGAACTATTCCTACGCCTACCTTTCTTGGAATAGTAGATTATGGTTCTTCTCTTATTTGAGGGGAAATCGCACCATCAAAGTACACCTCCAAGTGGTGAATGCTAGTATCCACTAAGTTCATGATTTGTTCATCGAGGATATCATCACTAAGTAGAGAGATAGTAGGAAGTGGGTGTGCTGCTAAGAAATCCACTAGCGCTTGTCTTTTCATTGCACAGTGGGGGGGGTATGAAGGTAATGTTAAATTGTGACCATCGTGCCAACCATCTGGATATCGTCGGTCGTGTCATGAGATATTGTAGTGGATTGATCCTTGAGATTAAGTTCACTTTATGAGGAAGCTTGTAGTGTGTAGCTTTTGGGTGGCAAAGATTAAAGCTAAGCAATGATTCTCAATGGGTGGATAATTAGCTTCAGTAGCGATTAGTTGACGGTTGAAGTAGTAAAGTTCATTTTCCTTCTCTTCAGCATTAGCTTAGGACAACAAAGCACCAAGGGAGTTGTCTAATGCAGTAGTGTAAAGTTTGAGTGGCTTTTCTGAGATAGAGGCTACTAGAATCGGTGATATCATCGTAATGCTTGATGTCTTTGAAGGCATTCTCACAATTGTCATCCCACTTGAACTTGACATCATTTTTGACAAGTGTTGAGAATGGCTTACATCTTCCCGATAGGTTGGATATAAAGCATCTTAGATATGCCAACCACCATTGGAATGATCTGAGTTGAGTTAAACTTTTAAGGGGTGGCATTTCTAATATTGTCTTGCTGAATCTATTTTGATTCCCTGGTGTCGAACAATAAACCCAAGAAATTTTCTTGATGCTACTCCGAATGCAAAACTTTAAGGGGTTCATTTTGAGGTTAAATTGTCTTAAATATACTCTCAAGTCAAAGAGATTATCTTCCTTTTTTTTGACCACAGATCATCGACATACCACTCGACTTTATGATGAATGAGTTTTTGAGTCATAGCGGTATGTAGCAGGCATTTTAAACCTAAAGGCATGACCATATAGCAATAGATTAGATCAAGGTTCTAAAAGTAGTGTTTCTTTTTTTATCTTGGGGCCATCTTTTTGGTTATATCGGATAAGTCATCCATGAAATAGAAGACTACATGAGATTTGGCAATGTACACCATCAGCTTGGAGATTAGTACTAGAAATTCATCTTTTGGACATTTTTAAAATCGACGGATATGTTAATTTGGCAATTCTTTTTTTTTTTAACATGAGGCTAATCGTATGGTATTTTTCTTCCCGGATGAAGCCAACATCGATAAATTTTTTCACTTAAAAAGTGACCTACTATTCTATGTCTAATCGCATGCGTCTAGGAGTTTGCTTGATAGGGTTAGCAGTACGCTCTATTGCTAGTTTATAGACCACTACGTTAGGATCTAATCTAGGCATCTCTTCATAACTCCATGCAAAGAAGTCCTTAAACTCAGTCAATAGCCCAACAAAGTCATTGGTTTCAATTTTATTCAACAAAGAACTGATGTTCCTAAGTTGATATCCTTGAGCTTGTCGATGGTTGATTTGATCTATTCTTTGAACTCTAGAGGTGCATCTTTGACTTAAAAATCATCTAGATCATCTGAAGTTTCTAAGCACAGGTCTTCATATCAGTTAATGTGATTTGAAAAGAACCTATCAGATTCCAAATGATTAGTGAGGTAATAATCGTCATCATCGACTAGACCCACTGTACTAGGTCCTAGTCATGATCTTGATTAAGAACTTTTGAATTTGTTCTTCCATATTATTTCGAAGTAGTCTGAGCTGTGCTTTGACCAAGTATGTGGAATTAACCATTTCTTTGCTAAATTATGAACACAAGGCAAGTACCAATCAAAAGGTAATTATATTAAATCTTTATATGAATCACCCAAGTTCTACATAACATCTTGACTTGAGGATGATGCTCCAGAAAGAACCTCTAAGTCTTCATACATGGATGACTTAGGGGCTTCCTTAATAACCAAACCCTCAGAGAGGAATGTGGGGATAGAGCTAAGGTTCCCATACCTAACTTTCACATATAGACTTGGATACACTTATTCTTTTGCTTTGGAGCATCGCTATCTAGCTCAAATGTCACCTAAGGAATCTACTATTAAGAAGAGCTCGTGTACTTGCCATATAAGACTCATCTATGAACTAGATTCTAAGTCTATGGATAGTAGGTGTACTCACAGTAGCTGGGACATATCTTTTATTGGGTGGCCATTAAGAGGTTTCCACCCTAGGCGCCTTTAAACTAGCCTCTTCCTCACTAGTGGTCGTCATCTTACCAATATAATTGAATGGAGAACTATGGGTGGAATCTAAGGTCAGGCTCCACTTCTTCCTCCAAGTCTATTTTTGCTCCCTTTTATTTTATTTTTCATTTTCTCTTTTCTTTTCTTTTTATTTTTCTCTTTCTTTTTTTTATTTTTTTTATTTATGAACTTTGGCCAAGTTCATGATAATAGACTTGTTGATTTTGAGGGAGGTAGTAAGCCACATCTTCATATATGCCGACAACATCAGCTGTAAATGGCTTGAGATCTCATTTGACATAGAGATGATTCAACCTCTCACAAACTTCATACATTAATGTAGAGGATGGAACTATATTGTTCTCATGTATCCATGGTCTCCCAAGCAAAGCATTGAAAGATGTATCTGAGTTTATAATGTGAAACTATGTTTCGATCTGCCAATCATCTATCTCCAAGGGAAATACTATAGAGCCTAAGGCACATTGACCTCACTTTGGAGTGATTCAATCATCCCATCTTAGACATAGGAGTCTTCTAGACACTAAGACTTCCTTAGTCATAATACACTTCTAACAATTAGGTAAACACTTAATCTAAGCCTAATGACTTAGAATGGTTAACCATAAGATTAGGTTATGCCTTAGGGATAAGGATAATCCACACCCCACAACCCAATCCATGTTCATGTTCTCAAACCAAACCTCAAGTTCAATTCAAACATCAAATTCAAATCCAAATCAAAACCCAAATTCCAAAACAAATTATTGAAGCCCATGATCAAACCCAAACTTGAAATCCTTCCTAAGCCTATGACCTATCCCATGGACTTAGAAATCTTAATCCAAATCAATCCAAAATCAATTGATTTTCTCTTAATAAATTTATATCTTCCATCATCTTCATAAATATAAGTCAAATCTACATTCAAATGATCAAAACTAAATCAAATTAAATCGAAACCCTTCACAAGCCATATGACCTATCCCATGGACTTAGCCAAATAATCCAAATCAAGTCAAACACAATTGATTTTCTTACAAATCAATCATATTTTCAATCATCTTCACAAATTTAAATGAAATATACATTTAAATCATCAAAACTAAATCAAATCAAATCAAAATCCAAACTACGACATGACTCCATGGACTTAGTCAAATTCCTTCAATCCAAAACCCAAATTAAATTAATTTTCTCATGAATCAATCATACCTTCAATCATATTCACAAATATAAATGAAATCTATAATCATCAAGCCAAAAATCAACCCAAGTCAAACCCAACTTAACCCTTTTGACTTGAAAATGTTAAATGCACCAAAACCCATTTGAACTCAAGCCAATTTTGAATTTATATATCAATTCCAAATCCATATATAAACTCAACTAAATTAAACTTAACCCAAAATCTAACTAAACCCAATTGGTCCACTTGACCCAAAGTGACCAATTTGACCTATTTGAGCTAAGTTCTAATCCTACCCAAATTGGATTGAACCAAGCCCATCATAAACTCCCATCATGATTGTTGATCACCCAACAATTGTCATAAATTGGGTCAAACTAAGTCGACTTGGTCATTTGACAAGTCAACCCCTTAACCCATATGAACCCAAACTAGCCAATTTACCCAAATCCCTTAAAACCAATGATTCATACCATATCAAAATCCATATTTGAATATGATTTGACCTTCAATTTAATCAAACCAAACCCAATTAGCCACTTGACCCAAGTTGAACCAAATTGACCTAAAAGACCAAATGGGTTCAAAATAAAATATAAACCAAATTGATTCCAATAATGGCTCAAGTTCATTCTAAATTGATTGTTGAACTTGACCAAAGCCATGATTGGAACTTGACCTACTTAGCCCAAATTGGCCTAAAGGTTCAAGTTAGCCTAGATCAAAACTAAGTCTAAATTAATTGAAATAGAAGCCTACAATCATCTTCAATTGGTCAACTAAACCCAAATCAACACCCAACCCAAGCCAATTTGGCCAATTTGGTCAAATTGGTCAACTTTACCCATTTGACCCAAATGAATTCAAATGAGCCAAAATCAAATCTAAGCCAAACTATAGCAAAATATCCCAAATGATCATATGAACTTATCCCAACCCGGTTTGAATTTGACCAATTGGGAAACTTAACTCAACCTAATTGACCTAAATGAGTCAAATTGAGCCAAACCTAACCAAATAAACTAATTGACTTTAAATTTGGGTTAACCCACTTTTGGCTCATTTCAAACTACCCTTGGGTCAAGGGCATCACCTGAGACAAATCACCCAAGTAAGTGGTCATTTCCATTTCTTGGCCACTTGGTACTCTCAATGGTCCACCTAGCACCTAGACACTTCAGCGACCCAAGGGGTGGTTGGGTCAGTCATGATCCATGGGAGGTGAAATCACCTCACCCTTCCCATTGGAGCATTTGAAACTCATAGGACACCCATGATTTCTCCTTGGTAGCCACCAACACACCTTCAACCAACCAAGCTGAACCAACTCACCTCCTCCCTGCCACCCAAGACTCCCTGAGATGGCTGGACGACCACTAGATGCCAAACCCAATCCCACCATCCAATTAAGATGAAGAGGGTATACACCCCCTCATTTCCACTCAAACACACACAAAAATCTTTCCTCAGAGCCCTAGCTACCCAAGATGAGCTGCTAGAGCCATTCCCTAAGCTCCCAAGTTCATTCCTCGATCAAAAAATGCCATTCTCATCCGTCCTGAAATAGGACACTCCCATTTTTGACCTAACTTCCCTATTTCACCATCAAACTCAAATTAACTTTGCACACCTTCCCATGCGTGAGGAAGAATGAATCATCTTCCAAGCTTCCGAGCATCGGTGGGACTTGATCAAAGCCTTCAAATCAATTCATCAATAAATCTAAATCCATCCCATGACACCTTGTAGCGCACCACCTCATGCCACATTGCGCAATAGGATTATGCTTTACTTAGGCTTAATTAATCATTTTTTAATGAAACTTCTCAAAATCATAAAAAATCATAGAAATAAAAATGTAAATAAATACTCATTTAAAGGTATTTTAGAGGATAATTAAAATGATCTTAATTTTTGAATAGTAGTTATGGTTTAATTACAAAATTTTTAGCTTAATTACTCCTTAATTACTTTGAATTATTCCAAACTTTGTGGGTTAATTTGGTGGGATGACCTCTCCCATAATTTTCTTGGGATTTATTGCTCACCCAATTAGGAAAAATGACTAATTAAACCTTACTCATTTAAGTTAATTAATGATTAATTAATCCTATGAGCAATAATAAATTCCTCAATTAAGTTTATTAATTATTGTTCAATAGTAAGTGAATTAAGGAATAGGGTTAGGACCCCTTTCCCTAAGTTCATTTCACCTATTTTTAAAATAAAATTAATTAGTTAACTAATTAATTAAATCACTTAATCAAATTGAAATCATAATCACATTACAATTAATTTAATCATGTGGTAGATCTTTAGGTGTTTAATAACCTAATGGAGTTTAATGAATTTATGGTTAGTCCACATGTGTGGAAAACCATAAGAGTAATTAATTAAGTCCCTTAATCTAGTTAATCATGAGCCAATTGCATTAGGCCCCTTTTATTTCCTAAGATCATTGCAAGTTTATTTTCCATGCATATCATGTTGGATCATAATTATTTAGTTAATTACTTTAAGGTGACATAGGTAAAATTAATTCATCTAATTAAGGGTTCAACTTAATTAACCCATAATCAACATAATTACATTTTCTTAAATTAAATCAAATCACTAATGTGGGAAAGGGTTTGAAACAACAAGTGATGATTTCTCTTCTCTCTTTCAATCAAATCCAAAACTTAATTAATAAAGAAGCTTTGGTTTGCTTTAAATAATCTTATTTGATTTAATTGTCCTTACAAACTAGTTTGGTTGAATGAATTACATGTTTATATTTAATTGTCTTCTTTCCAATCATGTTAAATTTGGTATGTCATTTGAATCCATGAATCCATCTTTTCAAAATCAAGTAAAATAAAATGGATTTCCTTTATGTAAGCTTGCATGTGTTGATTTAATTTAATATATGCGTGGATATTATCACTATTAAATCCAAATGTATTTTTCAAAAGCTTATAAATGAATAATAATTTGTTATGATGGTAGTTATAAGTACATTTCGGTGCATATACCTTAAGTGTATGAAGGTTGGGTTCTCTTTCTGTTATTCATGTGTTGATTTATATAAGATCAGAATGGTAATGGGTATATAGTCAGGACTTCTAGGAACACGAGGCTTTAGCAAGCCCTAAGTAGGTCATTTGATTACATCACTTCATTGGTTTATTACTTGGTTGGTGAAATCGAAAAGAAGAAATGTTGAATCTGAATTTTTTCTCTATTAAAATAAGAAAAAAAACCAAAAAAACCTAAACCCTAAATTAAAACTTGAACCCTAAACCTAAAACCTAAACCTAAAACTAAAACCCTAAAAAACCTTAACCTAACAAAACGCTGAAACCTAAAACCTAAACCTAAACTAAATAAAACCTAAAAATAAAATAAATAAAAAAAAAACCTAAACCTAAATAAATAAAAAATAAAAAATAAAACCTAAACCTAAAATAACTAAATAAAATAAAATAAATAAAAATTTAAACTAAATTAAAAAATAGAATAAAAAAATAAAAAAAAAAACTAAATAAAATAAAACCTAAATAATAAAATAAAATAAACACAAAAACAAAATAAAACCAAAAAAAATAAACCTAAAATAAAACAAAAATTAATAAAGAAAACCAACCCTAAAATTAAATAAAATAAAATAAAGTAAACAAAAAAAATAAACTAAAATAGATAAATAAATAAATATAAATAAAATAAAATAAACTAAAAATAAACCTAAATCTAAACTAAAATAAACCTAAAAAACACCTAAAATATAAACCTAAAAAAAATAAAATAAAACCTAAACCTCACCTAGAATAAAAAATAAAATCAAAGCCTAAAAATAAAATAAAAAAATAAAAACTAAAATAAAACCTCAAAAAAACTAACTAAAATAAATAAACTTAAAATAAAATAAACTAAACTAAATAATAAAATAAACATAAATAAAATAAAATAAATAATAAATAAAAAAATAAATAAAATAAACCTATGGTCTTAATTAAAACTCTAAAATAAAACCACTACCACTAACCTAAAAATACCACAAGCCTACTTAAATCCTGGACCCAGATGATTGAACCCTAAAATGCAATAATGGGCCTTCTACACACTACTGATATAAACTCCATCCCTACCTAACCAACCTTAAAAAACTACCTAGCCACAATGCTGATCCCAAAAACCACAACCAGGCTGAAAATCACTGAGCTGACCCACCACATGTTGACCTGTGCCTCAAACCATTAAAACACTGGGCTATCCTATACCCTAACCCTATGTTGGGCTACTTTACCAGACCCACTTCCCTAAATAAAATACCAAAAATCCAAAATAGATAAACTTGACACAGAATAAAATCTGACTAAAACCTACCTAAACCTAAATAAAATAAAATAAACTAATAAAATAAACAAGGTAAAATAAATAAAACATAAACTAATAAAATAATAAACCTAAGAATAAAACTTAAAAAAAATAATCTAAGTAAAATAAAATAAAAAGAAACTTAAATTAAAATAAAATAAAACTAAATAAATGCTAAACCTAAAAAAATAAACCTTAAAATAAAACTTAAAATAAATAAAACTAAAACTAAACTAAAATAAAAAAAAGCAATCTAAAATAAAATAAAATAAAATAAATAAAATAAACCTAAACTAAAATAAATAAAACCTAAACTAACTTAAACTAAATTTAAAAAAAAACTAAAACTAAACTAAAAAAATAAAACAAAATGACCTAAAATAAATACCTAAAAATAAACCTAAATGATAAAATAAACCTAAACTAAATATAAAATCAAACTAAACCTAAAAAAATAAAATAAAATAAAACTCAACTAGAAATAAACTTAAATCTTAACTAAACATAAAATAAACTAAAAGTAAAAAATCTAAACTAAAATAAATAACTAAATAAAATTAAAATAAAATTAAATAAAAAATAAATAATAAAATAAAATACATAAAAAATAAATAAACTAAATAAAGCTAAACCTATCAGTCCACATAATTTAAAAGCCATAAACCCTAAATCTTAAAAAAACCACAAACCATAAATACAAACCTAACTTAAAAACCATAAAACCTCAACCCTAAACCATAAAAAATAAACCATAAAACTAAACCATAAACCCCAAACCTAAACCCTAAACTTTAAACCTAGATCCTAAAAAAACCTAAACCTAAAGTAACTAAATAAATTAGAAAATAAGCCTAAACCCAGAACTAAGCATAAACCTAAACTGACCTTAAGAATGGGTGAATGGCATGATCACCATCAGTGCTCATCTTGATCACAGGGTGGGCGTGAAGGCGGAGGTTATTATGGTGGTGGTGGGATCTAGAGGTGCTAGAGATATGGAGGTGGTGGTCATAATAGTGATGGTTATGGAGGTGGGAGGGAGAGATTAGGGATGTGATGGCTGGATCACACTAGAGGTGGGATGGTTCATGGAGAATGAAGAATGAAGCCAATCATCTACGCTATGGGGTGTCTTTACATTAGAGGCGTCTCTAGTTATCTAGGGTTTTGATTTTCTCTATGCATGCTAATTTTAATCTATGTCATAAACATGTCTTAGAAAACTTGGTGTGTTACTTGGTTGATGAAATCAAAAATCAGAAATGTTAAATATAAATTTGTTCTCTGTTAAAAAAATAATAAAACCCTAAATCTAAAATTTAAACTTGAACCTTAGACCTAAAAAACCTAAACCTCAACCTCAACCTAAACCCACAAACCCTAAACCCTAAACCCTAAACCTTTAAACCCACAAAACCAAAACCAAAACCTAAAACTAAACCAAGTTTAAATCCTAAACCCCAAACCTAACTAAAAACCCTAAACCAACTAACTAAACCCTAAACTATTAAACCTAAACTTAAATAAATAAACCTAAAAAATAAAAACTAAAAACATAAACCAATAAATTTAAATAAAATAAACCTAAACTAAACCTAAACTTAAACCTAAACTCACTTAAAAATAAAATAAAATATTAAATAAACTAACTAAAATAAATTAAATTAAAACCTAATGTAAACTAAAATAAATAAAATAAAATATAAAAATAAAAAAGATAAAACCAAATGTAAAACCTTTATAAAAATAAATAACTAAATGAAACATAAACCTAAAATAAACTTAAAATCTAACCTAAAATAAAAATTAAAACCTAAACACAACTAAAAAAAAAAAACCTAAAATAAATAAAATAAATAAACATAAACTTACTAAAAAATAAAACTAAATAAAATAAAACCTAAACCTAAAAATTAATTAAACCTAAACCCTAAACTAAATAAAATAAATAAATTAAACTTAAAACCAAAATAAATCTAAACTTAAAAAATTAAAATCTAAATCTAAATAAAATAAAAAATAAACATAAAATAAATAAATAAATACAAAATAAATGAATAAACATCCTGGACTAAACCTAAAATAAACCAAAATAAAACTAAACTAATAAATAAATAAATAAAATAAAAAATAAAAATAAATAACCATTAACCTCTACAACCTCTTCTCTAACCCTAACCCAAAAAATCTAAACTACCTGACCTTGCCCTACCCAAACCTAATCAAACCACAAAAAAGACCTAAACCCTAGGCCTAACCCTTTGTGATCCAACCAACCCACCTGAGCCCTTAAAACTGACACTGGCCAGGCTGAACTAAGCCACACTAAAGGCTCTAGTCTGACCTGGGCCACAAATAAATGACAAACTTACTACTAAAACTTTGTCTCTCTGATCCCAAACTGGGCCCTAACCACACTGAGCCACAACTGAGCCTTAAAACCATAAGCTCTTCCCTAAACCCTAAACCACTAAATCCTAAACCTCTAAACTTTAGCCACAAACCCTGATCTGACCTAACCTTGGGCCTCACCTTAAACCACTAAACCCTAAATCTAAACCTACCCTAATAATAACCAACCCCAAACCCTAAACCTAATCCCAAACTAAGATTAAAATACCTAAATCTAAACCTTGAAAGAATGTTACCATCAACAAGCTAATATCTCTGAGGTGAAGCAAACGATGGTTATCATAAGGTGGTGGGGATATACTGGATATGGAGGTCTAGTGGATATGGATGGTCGAGCGAGGTTATGGAAAAAAGATAAGGTTATAGCCATGGTGGTGGCAAGAATCGATATGATTGTGGATCCTGCTAGAGAGGATGGAGTGGTTGATTCTAAAATATCGATAATACTATAAATTGTGTCTTTACTGAGAATTCACATTATAGGGTTTTGATTTGCTATGGATGCTCATTTTGAATGTAAAAAGTGAGTTACTTGGTTGATAAAATATAAAAGAAATGTTGAATAATTTGTTTTTATTAAAAAAAAAAAAACAAAATCCTAAATAAACTAAAAATAAATAAAAACCTAAAAAAACCATAAAACTACTAAATCTAAATCAGAAAATAAACTAAACCCTAAACTACTAAATACTAAAACCTCCCCAAACTCCTAAAACCAACCACCATAAACCTACCCAATCTAAACTCTTAAACCACAACCTCCTCTGATCCTCCAAAACCTCTCTTCCCAAACCACTAACCTATACCCCACTACTAAACCTATAAACTAAATCCTAAACCAAAATATAATATAAAATATAAAACTCTAAAGCTAACCTAAAAAAATAAAATAAATAAAACCTAAACTAAAAAATAAAATAAAATAAATAAAAACTAAACCTAAAATAAAAAAAAATAAACCTATAATAAATAAAATAAAAACTAAATAAAAACCTAAAAAAATAATCCTAAAATAAATAAAAATAAAACTAAACCATAATAAAAAAAAAAACCAAAATAAATAAAAAATAAAACCTAAACCAACAAAATAAATAAACTAAACTAAATAAAACCTAAACTTAAATAAATAAACCTAAACTAAACATAAATTAAAATAAAATAAACTATAAATAAACCAAAATAAACTAAAAAAAATAAAACATAAATAAAAAAAATAAAACCTAAAAAAACCTAAAAAAAATTAAAATAAAAAATCTAAACTGAACTTAAAAATAAAATAAAACCTAAACATATAAAATAAAATAAAATAAAAGTAAACTAAAATAAATAAACTACTAAAAAAAATAAATAAAAAAAAAAACCAAAACTAAAAATAAAACCCAAAATTAATAAACTAAACTAAATAAAAAAATAAAATAAGCAAATAAAATATATAAAATAAATAAAAATAAAATAAATAAACCTAAACCTAGTTAAATTAATTTAAAAATCAAAAAATTAGAAAATTAAATAAAAAAACTCTCCCCCTATACCTTAAAAGTTAAACTAACCCTAAACCCACAAACACTAAACCCTAAAACCCTAAACCTCCAACCTTAAACCCTAAAACCCAAAACCCTAAACCCTAAACCTTAAATCTTGAACCCTTAACCACAAACCCTAAACAAACTCTTCCTCTCCTCTTCTCTCTCTCAATTTTTGTTCCCTTTCATTTTCTTGTGGTTTGGCCACTCATTGCCTTCCACGATCATATTTTGGTTTATTACTCGGTTTGGCCACTT
Source organism: Cymbidium sinense (assembly GCA_021442155.1). Classification (NCBI taxonomy): domain Eukaryota; kingdom Viridiplantae; phylum Streptophyta; class Magnoliopsida; order Asparagales; family Orchidaceae; genus Cymbidium; species Cymbidium sinense. The sequence goes on along the minus strand of CM038220.1, from coordinate 51,111,288 downwards.
ATGTGATTTTTCCTTGATATTACAATGAGCCGCTTTTTTAATCGAGCTCATCGAACTTGGGCGTAAGCCTTACGTCTGAGGTAATTTGGATCGACTTCATCATTTACTTCTTTTAAGTCCTTCAAGGATGCATTATCTGGTAAGAACACTTGCCCTAATGCTTCAGTTAACTTAATCTCAACTTCCTTCCATGGAATGTCGGTTGTAATGTGCTCAGATCTTGATGTGGAAAAATTGGCAAATCCCTTTGAATTTTCTTTAGTTGGAAAATTTTCCTTATGTCGCCCGACCCTTCAATAATATTTGATCCTTCTTTCATATCCTAAAGCTTTGAGTTTTCACTGTCGGGTTGATGATCCTAGGCATATCCTTATTATTGCTATGAATGATTTAGACTACTCAAGAGTCTTTGCTCGTCACTCTACTTTGTGTACTATTGTCAAATGAGGCTCTTGAAATGGTCACCTCTTTTGATGTCAAGAGAATCCTCTATTGTTCCTTTATGGCTAGCCTTTCCAAACATGAGGATACATTATGTTACCCATCAAGTCCTATTTATGGTTAGGGCTCTCTTTGGTAGGCCCCTTCAAATTGATCAAGCCACCACCGTGAGATCCCAGCCATCAGTTTCACGTATCTTGGTTGAGATTGACATTACCGAAAAGTACCCTAAAGAAGTTTGGATCGGTTCAGAAAAATTTAGGTATAGTCAGAAAGTTGAATTTGAAAATTTCTCTATTTTTTGCACACACTGTAAGATCCATGGTCATGATCACTCTGAATGCTTTGTGTTACACCCTAATCTTAAAAAATAAATTTGAATCTAATCCCACTCTAGAAATGAAAAAAACCATTAAGTTTGCTTATGTGCCTAAAGCTACTCAAAATGGAACTCACCTCCTACCCTACTCCTTACTATCTACTAATTTTCTATTGGAGAACAGTTTGAGCTTGGTAGAAATAATGATATTGAGGTTTGTGAGGAAACTAATGATAACTTAATTAACATTACTCCTACTTGTAATAATTTGGCATCACAACACAATCCCTTGACTCATATGAACCATAATGGTGATTTGAATGGGATTCTCAATTTGGATCAAAATCTCAAAACTAATTCTGGAATTATTTTGAAAAATGTTGATACTTTGGTGATGGACCAAAATCTAAATAATCATCATGGAAATGAGAATGAAATTTGTACTATTAATGGTGTCACAACCTCTCCTTCTATTACCTACAAAGTGATATCCATGCTAATCCAATTTCTCTAACTCGATTCAGAAGGAGAAATCACCATTAAGAATTCTTTGATGAATCTCTCCTATTACGAATATCACAACCACTCCCTTTCTGATGGAGATACATTGGACATAGATAGGCCTTTTCAAACTATTATTAAAAAAATCCCTTAAAGCTAGAATGTTCACTAATAGCTCCACTAGAACCACTCGATCTTCTCTAACTTCCCACAAATAATTTCTTCATGCTCTCTTTTTCTTCTCCTTCAATTTTTTTGTTATCTCTTTTCTTTTCTTTCCACCTTATTATGATCAAATTTCATATTTGGAATGTTCGGGGTATTGGGACTCTCACTATCCACAATCGTGTTAGGAGCCTTTGTCGCACTAATAACATAACCTTACTTGTTGTTATTGAGCCATTCATTCACTCTTATAAGATCACCCATGTTGCTAGAATGCTTGGCTTTCAAAATTTCTTTTATAATATTAGTAACAAAATTTGGTGTTTTTGGAATAATTTAATCAACATTTCTATGATGATCTCAACAATTGGTTAATGTTCAAATCTCATTGGGTGAATTTTTGCTCTTGGTTCCTTTATATGCTTCTGTAATAGTTGGTAGGAACATCCTTTGGGATCACTTAATAACCTTTGCCTCCTCGGTTAACAAACCACGGTTGGTTGGGGTGATTTCAACACTATTATCACTTCCTCGAGAAAGAAGGAGGTTGCTCTCTAACATCCATTCCATGGAAGATTTCTAATATGATCCTCGATTATAACTGATTGATATTGGTTTTTAGCTCCGACTATATGTGGCATAACTCTAGACTTTAGCAGCAGCTTGATAGGACCCTATTTAATTCCCTTTGGATCAATCAATGGCCCCTCACTTTTGTTGAGCATTTGAGCAGAACTTTATCTGACCATGCTCCACTTTTGATCTCTATCAAAACTTCTTCAAGTAATCTTTCCTCCCCTACTCCTTTTAGATTCCAAAATATGTGGACCCAACATCGTGATTTCATTAATGTTGTTTCCATTAATTGGATGGCCTATTCAGGACAATTCGTTAAAGGCATGATTCACTTTGGCTTAAGCAAAGACTTAAAAAAAACCTAAATTGGTGGAACAAGCATCATTTTAAAATCTTTTTGCCAATCTCAAAATTATGGAACAATTAGTTTGCTCCCTTGAAGATCTTATCTTAGCGATCTAGTAAGCTTGATGAGTTGAACACCTAAAGATAACTTGATAAATTATCGAATATGGAGGAAACCGGCATCAAAAGGCGCTAGCAAACATATTGTTGATGGTGACAAAATACAAGGTATTTCCATGCTCTTTTTTTAAAAGGAAAGCCTTAAACTCTATTCAAAAAATCAAAAATAACGATATGATCGATAATAATAAAATTAAAGATTCTATATAACATTTTCAAAATTTATTAAACATCAACCCTCCTTAGAAGCCCTCTCCAACACACACATCCCTATGATTACTAATGATGAAAATCATTTACTCACTTTGCATCTATGAGATTAGTAGTACTCTCGATAGCATGAACACATTTCATTGAATGGCTACTACGACCATTTCTTTCAGCATTGTTGGCCTTTTATTAAGTCGACCTTGTTGATGTTATTGTTGATTTCTTTGATGGCTCTTTACCTAGATACTTTTCTAGCACTTCCAATTGTCCTTATTCCCAAAACTAATAATCCGATTCTTGGGGAGATTTTAGACCTATTAGCCTTTGCACCTTCTTTCAAAAACTCATTGTTAAATTAATTAATAATAGAATAAGTCCATTGCTCCCTAAAATTATTTCTCCTAACCAAACTGGCATCATTAAAAATAGAGCTATATTCGACAATATCCTTCTAGCCCAAGAGCTTGTTCATGACATTGATGTTCCTACTAGAGGTGGCAACATCCTTATCAAACTGGACATCTGTAAAGCTTTTGATAACCTCTCATGAGATTTCCTCTTTCAAATCTTACATTTGTTTGGGTTTTCTAATAATTTCATCCACCTCATCAAAAATTGTATTACCAATGTTTGGTTCTCTATTATCATGAATGGTGAGTCCCTCAGTTTCTTTACTTCAAGGCATGGCTTGAGACAAGGAGACCCCTTTCACCTCTCTTTTTATTATTGTTGTTGAATATCTTTTGAGAGCGAATGATTCGAATGATCTTTTAATAAAATCCTACCATGTTTTTTTAAAACTCATGGTTGTCTCTATTCTCATCTTAGTTTCTTTGATGATTTTATAATCTTTTGCAATGCCTCTAAACATTAAAACTATTAAGAACCTTTTAAATGAATTTGGCAAAGAAAGTGGTCTCTTTCTCAATGAAGGAAAATGTTGTTTCATTCCTTCTTCTAAAATCCTTGTACCAATAGGCTCAACCAAATCTCGAATTACTAATTTTTAGCAACATCAACTTATTAATTATCTTGGGGGCTCTTTTTTAAAGGTCAAAAGATCTCATCTTTTGATGATCTTATCCAAAATCTCTAATAAAATTTCTATTTGGGAATTTCATTTACTCTCTCTTTTGGTGGTAGGCTCACCTTGATTAAGAGCACTCTTAATTCCATGCCTTTATATCTCATCAAACCATTGTGCCGACCATTTCTATCATTAATTGAGTGTCTCCTTAACAAATTTTTTTTGGGGCTCTAATAACTCCTCTAAAAGAATGCTGACCTCTTGGTTTTAAAGTTATGGCACTCTGAAGGTGGTCTTGGATGTAAGCAATCAAAGAAGCTATCACTACCTTTTCCTATAAACTGGTGGAATTTTAGGAGTAACAATAGTCTTTGGGCTAATTTCATGACTAAATATTGTCGTAAGCACCCCTCATTTGTCCTATAAAAGGGAGACTCTCTATTTGGAAAAAACTTTGTTCATCAAATGGGATGCAAATCCTTAATTTTTTGGGGATTAACTCGGCTCCTCCTTCTTTTGGCAAGATAAGCTGGGTGGATGTGGGTCCATTGATGACTTACTCTACATTCCACTTCAGCTATTAAAGTGAAATCTTTACGAGAATAATATGTGGAACAATAGTAAACTTGATTATATTCCTTCTTTTCTCTTAACAAACTTACTACTCTATCATTCCTACCAATCAAGATCGGATCCTTTTAAGCTCTCACATAATGGTGATTTCAACTTTAAAATGTTTGGCTTCACATTAAAGAAACTCATGATTCTTCCAATGTGTTTCTCAAACTTTGGAATAACACTATCCTACTTCTTATTCTTCTTGGCATATTTTGAAAAACTTCATCCTGTTGACTCCTTGTTGTGGGGTAAGGTTTTCAATTACGCTCAAATGTCAATTACTTTCACATTGAGAATGTGAATCATGTCTTTGTTAACGAGGCCATTGTAAACTTTGGATTTGGTATGATGATCTCTTAACATTATGTCATTTTCAATGGCTCCTAACTTTATATCAACTTCTTGAAGTTTATTTTGACAATACTATTAAAGGTCACATTAAACTCATAACTGCTATCACTCTTATTTGGTTCATATGGTTTGACAGAAATGATGCAAAATATCGTGAGATCCCCATAAACCACATGAGGATAATTGCTAGAATTAAAAACAAAATTCATGACTTGTTTAATGACAATCTCATTCACTACAACCAATTCAAAGGTTGTAAATTTGTAGCCAATAAACTAGGTCTTAACTTACCGGATCAACCCTATCAGAAATGACAAGATTGTTTATTGGGTAAAACCTCATGATCATACTATTAAAATTAACACCGATGGCTCTCTCTCATAAAGGTTCAGGTGGCATTTTCAAAATCTTAATGGTAAAGTCCTATGTGCTTTTGCTTACCCCCTTAATTCATGCTCGTTCTTTGTCGAGCTTATGGCTGTACAAAGCTCAGATTTGGCTTCAAAATGGTTGGCTCAATATTTAGATTTAGGTGGATGCCCTTCTCCTGATTGATCTTTTGACTTCCACCAAAATGAGCAACACTGAATTGTACTACCTTCTCAAGCAAACTAGAGCTCTTCTTACACAATTTAATTTTAACATCACTCATGTATGCCATGAGGGTAATGCATGTGCTTATTACCTTGCCAATCTAGGAGCTAGATTGGATGGTATAATCTTCTTTGATCAACTCACCCTACCCAAACATTTGTGTGGCTTGGTTAATTTGGACAATACTCCTTTATCTCAAAAATTAATCTAATCTATGGGATTGATCTGCTTCAATATATGTTTAACTGAATGCCCATTTTATATTCAGTGTTGTTGTTCTCTTAGTTTTTGCTGATGTTTCACCCGAATACTACTAGCTATTTTGATTTTGTGACATGTGCTATTGGTTTAATTGCATTTCATTTAATTAGGGGCTTCCTACTTTTGTTACTTAGACTGATAAAGTGTTGTTGTACATCTCAAATTTGCTGATGCATCATCCTAATACTCCCACTCAATTACTATCATGTAACATCCGCCGTTGGTTACTATCCCCAATCTTGATTGGGGATCACTTGCGCTCCATTGTTAATGATAAGGGGTTTACTCATTGGAGGGAGATATACTACTTAATGCTCTATTTGTTGGTATTTTTTTTGATCATGGACATATTTCTTTCCTTTTTGGAATTATAATCAGGATCCTTGCATCAATGCTTAACAGATATCCTCTTCAACTTTACGCTTGTTCCTAACTTATCTCGATATTCTTCTTTATTATGGATTGGAATTACCGATTTCCAATTTTAGTGATGCCGTGGATGGCACGCATTAAATTTTATGTCTTCCTGGTTATCAAAGATAAAATTGCTTGGAGCCACTTAGTAACCTATGTTGTATCAAGGTTACTTCCTAGTGTTTTATATGTAGGATGCAATATTTATTCTGATGTTTTAATGTTTGGTTGTTGGATTTTTGGACCTTTTATCATGCAGGTTGCTCTTAGGGTTGGTTTGTCGATGGTAATTGCTAATCCCTCTTCCCATCCCGTATGGGCGTAATCGACTTCCTTTGTTGTAATTAATATCTATTTACGTGCTAACCTTGTGGTTTTGGCTTGTTGCCTATTTTATCTTGACTAACTTTGTCGCTTGCTTCTCTGCGCTGATCACCTAATATGCACATCGCGGATTACCCAACTACATAATTGGATTTTAGTTTATGCTTTGGGGTTTTGATCTTGACCGGACCTTTTTGAGGTTATTGGTTTTTTTCTTTTGTTGTTTTTTGTTGCTTGTCTCTTTTATTAGTTTTTAGGCTGCTCCTGATCATCTCATTTCAGCTAGCTTTGGCCTGATCCTTTCCCTATCTTTCTAGGACTTTACTTTTGTTTTGTATATTTGCATTGGAGGGTTTTTTGGCCATTTTGTTGTTAATTATCATCTTGGTTATTGGTTGATCTGGATCTTGAACTCCTCTGTTGAGCAAACTATTTCTGGGGCTGTCCTCCTTATCTAGAAGGGTGCCTTTGGAGTTGCTTTACTGATTGCTTTGGGTAACCTCTTTCTTCAAACCTGCCAGGAGAGTGTCTATTATCTCCTATTTATCCTTTTCTCCTTGCAGTTTGGACTTTCTTAATGGTTTTTCAGTTTGATTTTTCGGTTTTTTTGGTTCTTTTGGGTTTTATCTAAGGCATTGTCTATTTGTATTAGGTGGTTCTTTTGGCCAACTTGCTATTCTTTATTGTCTTGTTTGTTAGCTTCTCACGGATCTTTGATTCCTTTATTGTTTATTTTGCTTACGGGGTTGTCTTTCTTGTTGTGGTCTATTGTTTTCTTGATTGCTTTAATTTATTTTCCCCTTTTACTTTGGAATGTGTTTTCCTATTTATTCTTACTCTCCTTGGTCGAGTTTTCTTCATGGCTTCTCAACTTGCCTACCCCGTGGTTGTGGGTTTAACTACAAGCCTATTTTCCCATTTCTAGAAGGGATTTTCTATTGCTGCTGATATCTTCTTTGCATTTTTCTACTCGACTTTCCTTGGCGCCTTTTCCCTCTTTATTTGGAAAGCATCTTCCATTTTGGTGGGGTTGGTTGTTGTGCTTTCTATTATTCTATCTTGGTGGTTGGTGTATGGATCATTGAATCTTATGTTGACCTCACATCTTGTGGTTGTTTATCCTATTTTGCACTAATTTTGATGTTATTTTGTTAAATTTGTTGGGGTAATAATTATTGCTTACACTTGGCCTTTGGATTTTGGATCCTTTATCAAGCGGATGTCTTTATGGTTCTTGGATGTTTTTACGCCCATTGGTTATGGGCTTTTGGGTTTTTGCTATTATCATATCCCTTTTCCTTCTTCTTATCTGCTATTGTCCTCCCATTTCTTGTGGTTATTTGGGCTTGGGGTATGCTCCCTTATCGGTTGGTTGTTTGTGGTTGTTGGTTGTTTCACACAATTTGATTATTGGCTTTTGGGTTTTCTTGTAATTGACTTTGACTTCATATCGATGTTTTTTCCCTCTAGCTTATGCTACATTTGTGCTGAATCATTGTGACTATACTTTTGCCTCTCTTGATTTTAATCTTTGCATTATTTAATCTCATTGGGTGGATTTATTGCCACCTTGCTATTACTCGATTGTTATGGATTAATGAGTTTGATCATAAAGAAACTATTTATGTGGTGTTATCTCTGATTGTCTCTTACTGGATTTGTCTGTGGTGGGGATCAGCCCTTATTTCTTTTTATCTGCTGTTGTACTTCCATTTCCTATGTTAATTTGGGCTTGGGGTATGATGTTTCCCTTTATAATTATTGTTCTCAATTTTCTGAAAAAAGGAGGTTGTTAAGAGCTGCATTACTTACATTCTTTGCTTATCTTTTGATGGGAAATAACCTTGAGCTGCTTACTGGACTGTTTACCAAGAATGTATATTTATTAATGTCCTATAGGATTGGAATGGGGTTAATTCCTTGCTCTTGTCTTTGCTTGGTTGGTTTGTAGCAGATTTCAAAATTTGCTATTTATTTTTCTTTAGATCTGGTTTCTGGTATGGATGACATTGATGGCTCTCTTTCATTTGAGTTGGGATTATCATGCCATGGAGCCTAATATGATGACATATATTTGGCATGGGATTCCCTTACCCACTTTGCTCTTTGCTACTCTTTCCATACGTGTCTGGTTACTATTGGTGTTTTGGCTCAAAGATCTTTATCAAACTTCTCTGGTTTGTTGGCTATTTGGCATGATGCTTTCACTCCATTTTGGTTTGGTTGTAGCTCTTGTGATGTAACCCTTAAGTTTGGATGCTCATATTTGCATCCCCAACTGTGGCGAGCACAGCCTCCTCATCCCACTTCTTCTTATTGTCTACAATCTTAAGGTGCTTTTCTTTTTCTCTTCGTTGGTCCATAGTGTGCATTCTCACTTCCCTGAACATTGGCCCTCATCATTCATTTGCTTACTTTTGTTAATCACTTTGTATCTTTTGCTTGCTTTACTCCTTTCTTTTGCTTCTGGATGTACTTAGATGGGATTTACTCCCTAGGATGATTAGCTCTTTGAGCGTGGTTAGAGTTTATCTCCTTTAAGGAATTTGTAACCCTTTTTTGTGGCAATAAAATTCCCCCTATACAGGGTTTCCCAAAAAAAAAAAAAAAAAAAACCCTAAACATTAAACCCTAAACCATAAACCCTAAAAACTTAAAAACCTAAATGTAAACTAAATAAAACCTAAAAATAAAATAGATAAAAAACCCTAAACCTAAATAAAATAAAAAAATTAAAATAAAATAAAAATCTAAACATAAACCTAAACCAAAACTAAACTAAAAGGAAATAAAATAAAAGTAAAATAAAAATAAAATAAATAAAACCTAAACTAAATTATAAAATAAAAAACCTAAATAAAAAAACTAAACCAAAATTAAAAATAAAATAAACATAAAATAAAATAAAATAAAACTAAATAAAAAACCTAAACCTAAAATAAATGAAAACAAATAAAAATAAAACCTAAACCCTAAATTAGAAAAAAAAACCTAAAAAAAAAAAAAAAAACCTAAACTTAAACAAAAATAAATTAAACTAAAATAAATAAAACCTAAACCTAAACATAATATCAACTAAACCTCAACCTAAATATAAACTAAATAAAATAAAATAAATATAAATAAACCCAAAAAAATAAAAATAAGTTGAAAATAAAAAATAAAAATAAAACCTAAAAAAATAAAATAAAAACCTAAACCTAAAGCTATAAATAAAAAATAAAACATAAACTTAAAAAATAAAATAAAAATGATATAAGAAATAAAAAGCTAAACCTAAACCTAAACCTAAATGTAAAAAATAAACTATAATAAAAAACCAAAACTAAAATAAATAAAACTAAAATAAATAAAGTAAACTAAATTAAAAATAAAAATAAACCTTGATGAAAATAAAAATAAAATAAATGATCTTAAATTAAAAATAAATAAATAAACCTAAACCTACAAGTTTACTTAATTAAATAAAATAAATAAATAAACCCTAACCCTATACCCTAAACGCTAAAACTAACCCTAAACCCTAAACCTACAACCCTAAACCTTAAACCCTAAAACACAAAACACTAAACTCTAAACAATAAACCCTAAACCCTAAACCTGAAAACCCTAAACCTTAATCCCTAAACCCTAAAGTTTAAACCTTGAAGCCTAAACCCGAAAACCTACAACCCAAAATCCTAAACCCTAAATACCAAACCTTAAACCCTAAAGCCTAAAGCCCAAACCCTAAAACCTAAAACCTAAATGTAAACTAAATAAAATAAAAATAAAATAAATAAAAAAAAACCTGACCTAAATAAAATTAAATAAAACCTAAATTAAAACTTAAACATAAACCTAAACCTAAGCGTTAATAAAAATAAAAAAAATAAACTAAAATAAATAAAACTAAACTATGATAAAATAAATAAAAACTAAAATAAATAAAACTAAACCTAAAAATATAATAATAAAATTAAACTAAAATTAAACATAAATCGAAAACTAAACCTAAGAAATAAATAAATTAAAATAAATAAACCTAAAATAAATAAACTAAACTAAATAAAAAATAAAAAATAAATGTAAATAAAAATATAAAATAAAATAATCTAAATAAATAAAAGTAAACTAAATAAACCTAAACTTAGGTTTACTTAATTTAAAAAAAATCATAAACCCTAAACTCTAAAATCATAAAACAATTCCTAACCCCAAACTAACCTAAACCCTAAATCCAAAACCAAAACCCTAAATTCTAAACTGCCTAACCCAACCTTAAACCATAAACCACAACCAAACCCTAAACCATAAAATAAACTCTAAACTAACCATAAACCCTAAAACCTAATAAACCTAAACCTAAACCCTAAGAATGGTCAGAACCTTGACGGCAGGAACATCACCATCAACTAGGCTCTATCTAGATCCAACGATGGAGGCAAAGGTAGAGGCAGCAGTTATCGTAGTGATGGTGGGGGATCTAGAGCTTCTAGTGGATATGGAGCTGGTGCTCGGAGTAGTGGTGGTTATGGAGGCAGGAGGAGCGATGGAGGTTACAGCCATGGTGGTGGTGGAGGAGAGATCAAGGATATGATGGTGGATCCACTACTCGAGGTGAGGTGGTTAATGGGAACTAGAAAAATTAAAGAATGTGATCCATCTACTACTTATGGGCTGTCTTTATAGTAGAAATGATTCTAGTTCTAGGGTTTTGACTTGCTCTATGAGTGCTCATTATTTATCTATGTCATCGCTTGTGTATTAGAAAACTTGGTGTGTTACTTGGGTGATAAAATCGAATAGAAGAAATGCTGAATCTAAATTTGGTCTCTATTAGGAAAAATATAAACTTAAACCTCAAAATAAACCTAAAATAAAAACATAAAAGTTAAAGCTAAAAAATTAAATAAAATCCTAAGCATAAAAAAAAACTAAACTAAAAAATAAATGTAGACATAAATCAAAAATATAAGTTAAAATAAAAAAACCTAAAGTAAAATAAATAAACCTAAAAAAAAACTAAACTAAATAAAAATAAAAATAAATCTAAATTAAAATAAAATATAAAATAAATTAAAATAAATAAAAAACAAACTAAATAAACCTAAACTGACTATTTCTTGAATTTTAAAATAATAAAAAAAATTATAAAATTTAAAAAACCCAAACCCTAAATCTATTTAACCTAAACCCTAATCCATAAACTACACTAAACACTAAACCCTAAAAAACCCTAAACCACAAACCTAAACCTAAACCCTTAAACCAAACCTAAACCCTAAATGCTCCTCCACAGGCATAGCACTAAAGCCAGAACTGAGCCACAGGCTCCCCAAACCTACCAAACCCTAAACCCCCTAAAAAAAAACAAATCTTAAAATAAAATAAATAAAACCTAAACTAAATAAAATAAAATACAAAACCTAAATAAAACCTGTTTCTAAACCTAAACTTACTAAAAATAAAACTATAAAATAAAATGAATTAAAATCTAAACTAAATTAAATTCAATAAACCTAAAATAAAACCTAAATAAAATATCACTAATTTAAAATAAATTAAACCCAAAATAAAACTAAATAAAACCTAAAATAAACCTAAAATAAACATAAAATAAATAAATAAACCTAAACAAAACAAAACCTAAACTAAAATAAAAATAAGATAAACTTAAAACTAAACTAAAATAAACTAAGCTAAAATAAAATAATTAAACCTAAACCTATACCCAAAATAAACTAAACTTAAACCCTAAACTAAATAAAATAAAATAAACAAAAAATAAACCTAAACCTAATCTAAAAAATCAAACAGAAAACAAAACCTAAAACTAAAATCTAAAATGTAAACCTAAAAAAATAAAATAAAAACCTAAACCTAAACATAAAAATTAAAAATAAGGCCTACACCTAAAATAAAAAAAAAATAAAACTAAACTAAAAAATAAATATAAACCTAAATCTAAACCTAAAAAATAAACTCAAATAAAAAACCTAAACTAAAATATATAAACATAAAATAAATGATCCAAACTACATAAAAATAAAAAATAAACCCAAATAAAAATATAAAAAAAATAAATTAAAATAAAATGAAAATAAACTAAATAAATTAAATAAGCCTAAACTATAGTTTTAATTTAAAAAAAAAACCTTAAACCATAAATCATAAATCCTAAACCTTAAGCCCTAAAACTAACCCTAAACTTAAAATAAATAAACTAAACTAAGTAAAAATAAAAAATAAAAATAATAAAATAAAAAAATCAGTAAACTCAAATAAATGAAAAATAAACTAAACAAACCTAAACCTGCTGGTTTACTTAATTTTAAAAAAAAACCTTAAACTTATATCCTAAACCCTAAACCATAAACCCTAAACCCTAAACCCTAAACCCTAAAACCCTAAACTCTAAATCCTAAACCCTAAATCTTAAACCCTTGGCTATTCATATTGTCTAAGGTTACTCTTGGCTCTATTAGGCCTATAAAAGTACTATTGTAATCTAACTATTAATAGGTGGTTGTTGCTCCTTATTGGCTTTCATCACTATGGGGTTGTTTTCCTTGTCTTGATGTTTCATCTGGGTAAGGGTTTTTACTTGGCTATTCATTTTCATGTTATGGTGGAATACTTAGGTGATTCTTCTCTTACATGGGATTGGTGGCATTCTTTTGCCATACTAAATAGTGTTTCCTTTCATTCTATAGTGTATTTTGCTATTGCTTGGTATGCAGGTATTAAAGATCATATGATTTTCATCCAGTGGCAGCTGCCTTCCCCCAGGTATGTAGGCTAAGATGGCTGGGATAATTTCACTCATAATTTGGCTGGTGGTAGCACTTGTGATGTAACCATTTCTTTGAAATTTGGATGCTCATGTTTGCGACTGCCCCATTCTATTGTGATTGAGCCTAAGCTTTCCTTCACACACTTCTAAATTTCTCACACCTTTATTTAGTTTTTCAGTTAATTTTGTTTGTATCTCTTTACCTGTGCTAATTTCTTCTTCTATTTTGGTTCTGTTGTTTCCTTGGGTTCCTTCTATGGATGTGGCAAATACTTCTCTCATCTTCTCAAGCTTTTGCTGAAGGCTGTCCTCTAGCTTTTCTTTTTTTGCTACTTTTCTATCTCTTACTATTTTTCTTTTCGGTTTTCTTTCTTCCTTTTATTTTGGTTGTACTTAGATAGGGGATTCACTCTCTAGTATAATTGTAGCTCTTTGAGCAGTAGTTCTTGAGTTTATCCCCTCTTAAGGATCTTGTAACCCCCCTTTTTGTGGCAATAAAATTCCCCTATTCTCTAAAAAAAAATCCTAAACCCTAAAACCTAAAATCCTAAACTTTAAACCCCAAACCCTAAACCCTAAACCTTAAACTAACCCTAAAGCCTAAGAATGGGTAGAACCTTAACGACAGGAACATCACCATCAACTAGGCTCTGTCTAGATCAGGTAGTGGAGGTGAAGGCAGAGGAGTCAATTATCACAGTGGTGTTGGGGAATCTAGAGGTGCTGGTGGATATGTCGGTGATTGTTGGAGCAGTGGCAGTTATGGAGACGAGAGGAGCGACAAAGGCTACAACCGTGGTGGCGGTGGAGAGAGAGATCAGAGATATGATGGCAAATCCATGTACTCAAGAGGCGGAGGATGATTTGATGGGAACTGGAGAAATTAAAGAATGACCGATCCAATCTACTACTTATGGAATTGTGTCTTTATAGTAAAGACAGTTCTACTTATCTAGGATTTTTGATTTGCTCTATGGGTGATCATTTTTTATCAATGTCCTCGCTTATGTCTTAGAAAACTTGGGGTGCTACTTGGTTGATGAAATCGAAAAGAAGAAATGTTGAATTTGAATTTGTTCTCTATTAAAAAAAAACCTTAAACCTTAAACCCTAGAACCTATAACACTAAACCCTAAACATACAATCCAAAACCATAAATCCTAAACCCTAAATAAAAAAATAAAATAAAATAAAATAACCCTAACCCGAAATTCTAAACTCTAAATCGTAAACCCTAAACCTACAACACTAAATACTAAACCCTAAACCTTAAACCTAAACCTAAACCTAAAACCTAAACCTAAACCATAAACCTAAAACTAAATTAAACTAAACTAAAGTAAATAAAATAAAACCTAAACTTAAACCAAAACTAAAAAAATTTATAAATAAACATAAACTAAATAAAATAAAATAAATATAAATATAAACAAATAAATAAACTAAACAACTTAAATAAACTCAAAAATATATAAAATACAAATCCTAAACAATAAACTAAAAAAAACCTATACCTAAAATAAAATTAAAATAAGCAAACTAGAATAAACGTAAACCTAAACTAAAATAAACTAAATTGAAATAAAGTAAACATAAACCTAAACCTAAAATAAACTAAATTTAAACCTAAACCTAAACTAAGTAAAATAAAATAAACTAAAAATTAACCTAAACTTAAAATAAAAAATAAATCTAAAAATAAACCTAAAATAAAAACCTAAAACCTAAACCATAAACTTTAAAATAAACAAAACCTAAAATAAACAAAATAAAATAAATGAAAACCTAAGCTAAAATAAACTAAACAAAATAAATAAAACTTAAACCTAAACCTAAACCTTAAACTAAATAAATAAAATAAACTAAAAAAATAAAATCTAAAAATAAAGATAAAATAAAAACCTAAAACTTAAACCTAAAAAATTAAAATAAAAATAAAATTGAACAAACATAGGCATAAACCTACACATAAACCTAAAAAACTAAAATAAAACCTAAACTAAATGAAATAAACTAAGACAAATAAACTAAACTAAATAAAAAAAATCTAAATGAAAGGTATAAAATAAAATAAACTAAAATAAATAAAATTATCTCAATAAATTAAATAAACCTAAACTGCTTATGTCAAAACCTAAACCCTACCATTATACTCTAAATCCAACCATGACCTAAATCCTCCATAAACCCTAGCAAAATACTAGACTTTCACTGGCTCTGACCACCCTACCTGAGCCCCAAAACCTGACCTAAACTGAGCACAAAATCTAAACCCTGGGCCACAATCTACACCCCATAACCCTGGGCCAGGCCCTTGGCCACTGAGCTGACCTGGGCCTAAGCCACTACTAACTGAGCCACACCAAACCACTGGGTTAAATAATTGAGCCACAGGCCCTAAATCCTATACCACCTAACCATAACCACTATGACCACCCTGAGCCTTAAGCGTTACCCAAACTATAAACCCTAAACATAAAACCTAAAACCTAAACCTAAAGAATACCTAAAATAAAATAAAATAAAACCTAAACCTAAATTAATAAAATAAACTAAAATAAAATGCCAAAATAAATCTAAACCTAAACCTAAAAATAAAATAAAAGTAAAAGTAAATATAAAATAAAATAAATAAATAAAATATACACTATAAAACACAAATAAAACTAAAAAATAAAAAATAAAATAAATTTAAAATAAAAAGTAAATAAAAATCTAAACTTAAAAAATAAACTAAAACATAAATTAAAAATAAAACTTAAACCCTAACTAAAAAAATTTAAACCTAAAATAAAAATAAAATAAATAAAATAAAATAAAATAAACCTAAACCTAAACTAAAGTAAACAAAACGTAAACCTAAACCTAAAATAAACTAAACCTAAACCTAAATGTAATCTAAATAAAATAAAATAAACTAAATTAAACTTAAACTATAAAAATAAACCCTAAAATAAACATAAAATAAAAACCTAAAACCTAAAACCTAAAAAAATAAAATAAAAACCTAAACTATAAAAAATAAAAATAAAACCTAAACCTAAAAATTAAATTAAATTATAACTAAAATGAACTTAAACCTAAACCTAAAACTAAAAAATAAATTAAAATAAAAAACCTAAACTAAAATAAATAAACCTAAAATAAATGAACTAAACCAAATAAAAATTAAAAAAAAAAACTTAAATAAGAATAAAAAATAATGGAACTGAAATAAATAAAAAATAAACTTAATATACTAGATAAACCTAAACTTACCGGTTTACTTTATTAGTATTTTTTTGAAAAAAACCTTAAACCTTAATTCCTAAACCCTAAATCTCCAACCTTAAACCCTAAACCCTAAACCCTAAAAGCATAAATGCCAAAATCATAAACCCTAAACCCTAAAACTAAACCTTAACCCCTAAAACACAACCTAAACCCTAAACCTACCCAAACCCTAAACCTAAATCAGTAAATAAATTATAAAATAAACCTAAACTTAAACAAAACCCTAGAGTGGCGAGAACCTTGATGGCAGAACATCAGTCCAGATCGGTAGATCTGGTGGAGGTGGAAGCGGACATGGCATATATCAGTGGTGGTGGGATCTGGAGGTCTTGTGGAGGTGGTGGAGGTGGTGGTGGTGGAGCAGGTGGTTATGGTGGTGGGAGGAGATCGAGGTATGATGGTGGATCCGACTACTCGAGAGGCTAGGGTGGTTCTGATTGGAATTAGTGAAGCCGAAGAATGTCTTATTTGATCTGCTATTTATGGAACTGTGTCTTTAGAGTAGAGATGGTTCTATTTATCCAGAGTTTTGGATTTGCTCTATGCGTACTAATTTTTGAACTATTTTGTTGCTTGTGTCTAAGAAAACTTGTTGTTTTACTTGGTTGAAGAAATTGAAAGAAGACATATTGAATTTTAATTTTTCTCTAAAAAAAAAAAAAAAAAATAAAACCATAAATCCTAAACTAAAACAACCATAAACCTAAAACCTAAACCCTAAATTCTAAAACCCTAAACCTTAAACTATAAACCTAAACCACAATAAACCCAATCCACCTTAAAACTTAAACCCTATAATACCCTAAATAAATAAAAAAAATAAACTAAATATACTAAATATACCTCAACCAATATTTACTAATTTAAAGAAAGATTAAACCCTAAATCCTAAACTCTAAACCTAATCCTACAAGCCTAAACCTAAACCCTAAACCTACCTGCAGGTGCAAAACCTAAACCACACTAAAAGTATAAACCCTAAAACCCTAAACCCTAAAACCTAAACCTTAAAACCAAAACCCAAAACCTTAACTCTAAACCCTAAACACCAAACCCTAAAGCTAAACCTAAAGTAACTAAATTAATTAAAAAATAAACCTAAATCCAAAAATCTAATAA
Source organism: Cymbidium sinense (assembly GCA_021442155.1). NCBI lineage: Eukaryota > Viridiplantae > Streptophyta > Magnoliopsida > Asparagales > Orchidaceae > Cymbidium > Cymbidium sinense. The sequence goes on along the minus strand of CM038220.1, from coordinate 51,093,855 downwards.
ACTTAAACCTAAACCTAAACCCTAAGAATGGGCAGAACCTTGACGACAGGAATGTCATCATCAATAAGGCTCAGTCTAGATTTGGCGATGGAGGTGAAGGTGGAGGCGACGGTTATCACAATGGTGTTGGGGGACATAGAGATGCTGGTGGATGTGGAGTGTCGAGTGTGGTGGTTATGGGCGAGGAGGAGTCGAAAGTTACTGGCGGTGGTGGTGGGAGGCATAGCTGGCTATGATGGTGGATATCGCTACTCGAGAGGTTAGGGTGGTTCTAATGAGACAACAGAAACTAAAGATTAGCTCATCTGATCTGCTGCTTATGGAACTATGTCTTTATAGTAGAGACGATCCTAGTTATTTAGGGTTTTTGATTTGCTCTTTGCGTGCTCATTTTTTATTTACGTCATCACTTGTGTGTTAGAAAACTTGGTGTGTTACTTGGTTGATGAAACAAAAAAGAAAAAATATTGAATCTGAATTTGTTCTCTGTTAAAAAAACCAAAAATCCTAAACCCTAAATTAACCCTAAACCTTAAACCCTAAAAAGCTAAAAACCTAAACCTAACTAAATAAAACTTAAAAATAAAATAAATAAGAAACCTAAACCAAAACAAAATTAATAAAATAAAATAAAATAAAACCAACTAAAACCAAACCTAAAACTAAAAAGAAAACAAAATTATAAATAAAAGCTAAACTAAAATAAAATAAATAAGAACCTAAAATAAATTAAAAAATAAAAAACCTAAATAAAATTAAAACAAAACCTAAAATAAAAATAAAATAAACTTAAAATAAAATAAAATAAAATCTAAATAAAACCTAAAGCTAAAAAATAAAACCAAAAAATAAAAGCTAAAATAAATAAAAAATAAAACTTAAACCCAAAACTAAAAAAAACCTAAACTAAAATAAAATACAATAAACCAAAACCTAAACTAAAGAAAACTAAACTAAAATAAATAAAACTAACCTAAATAAAATAAACTAAACTGGACCTTACTAAACTAAATAAAATATAATAAATTAAAAAATAACTTATACCTAAACTAAAAATAAAACCTAAAATAAAAATAAATAAAATAAATAATAATAAAATAAAATAATTAAATAAAAAAAACCTAAATAAAAATTTAACAAAAAAAACTATATAAACATAAACCTACAAATCTATGTAATTTAAAAATAAATAAATAAATGAATAAATTCTAACCCAAACCATAAATATAAACCATGACACTAAACCCTAAAAAACAAAACCCTAAACCCTAAACCCCAATCCTAAACCTAAACCCTAGCTAAAACCATAACTCATTAACGTGAATGTGAGACCACAAAAACAACCCCACTATGCCTAAATCATAAACCCCACCTACAAACCCTAAAGCCACCTAAACTAAATAAAACCAAAATACAATAAATAAAAACATAAACCTAACTAAAATAAAAAATTAAAATCTATACTAAAACCTAAACCTTATCCTAAACCTAAACATAAACCTAAAATTAAAATTAAAAAAAATAAACTAAAGATAAATAAAATAAAACCTAAGTAACTAAAATATAATAAACATAAAAATAAAAGCCTATAAATAAAACCTAAACATAAATAATAATAAAATAAAATGAAACTTAAAAACTCAAATAAAATAATAATAAAAAAAATAACATCTAAATAAAACATAAAGCTTAAAAATAAAATAAAACCTAAAAATAAATAAAATAAAACATAAACCCAACTTAAAAAAACTAAATATAATAAACTAAATAAAGACTAAACCTAAACTTAAAATAAACTAAACTAAACTAAATAAAATAAACTAAACTAAAATTAATGTAAAAGATAAAAAATAAAACCTAGATTAAACCTATAAAAACATAAAACCTAAACCTAAAAAAAAAATTAAAACCTAAACCTAAAAAATAATAAATAAATAAAAGCTGAGCCTAGAAAATAAAAAATAAATAAATAAAAACAAAAAATAAACTTAAACCTAAAACTAAAATATAAACTAAAATAAAAAAAACCTAAACTAAAATATATAAACTAAACTAAATAAAAATAAAAAATAAACCTAAATAAAAATAAAAAAGTAAAATAAATAAAGAAAAAAGACAATAAACTAAATAAATCTAAATCTTCCTCTTTACCTAATTTCTTTTTTAAAAAAACCCTAAACCCTAAACCCTAATCCCTAAAGCCAAAATCCTAAACCCTAAATCCTAAACCCTAAATGTTGACCGTGGACCTAAACCCCAGGCCAAACCTGCCAAAACCTACAACCCTGGCCCAGACCCTGTATCCTGAGCCACAACCTTGGCCTACCTGATCTTAGCCCTAGGCCACAGACCCTGACTCTGGTTTGAGTGACCCTAGGCCACTGGGCCCTGAGCCTACTCTGGGGCCACAAGCCACTGATGCACATCCTGACCAGGCTGACTAAAACTATGGCGGACCAGGACTTGAGCTAAACTGAAACACTAACACCCTAAAACCTAAGGCAATAAACCCAAACCACACAGGCTGGCCCTAAACCTGGGCCCTAAATTTCAGGTTCTGGACCAGGCTGAGCCCTGATCACTGACACTAGACCTAAATCTGGGGTATAGGCCCAGGACCATGAGCCACTAAGCCTGAGCCCTAAACCTAAATTTAAATTCTGGACCACTGAGCCCTGAACTGATCACCTACAAACCCTGAGCCCTAAAAGCATAAACCCAGGATAAACCCTAACCTAAACAAACCCTAAAATAAACAAATAAATAAAACCTAACCTAAAAAAATTAAACCTAAACCTAAACTAAATTAAATTATTAAATTAAAACAAACCTAAACTAAACTAAAAGTAAAGCATAAAATAAACTTGGCATAAAAACCTAAACTAAAAAACATAAAAAAATCCTAAACATAAAAATAAAAATAAAACCAAAACTAAAAAAACTAAACTAAAAAATAACCATAAACCTAAAATAAATAAAAAACCTAAACTAAAATAAATAAATTGAACAAACAATAATAAAAATAAAAAATAATAAATAAAATAAATTAAAAAAAAGAAAATAAACTAAATAAAAAATAAATTTAAACTATTGGTTTGTTAATTTTAAAATAAACCCTAAAATATAAACTGACAAACACTAAACCATAAACTTTGCCAAACCCTAGGCCTAACCCCAAACCCAAACCTAAATCCTACTCTAACCCAACCCTAAAGAATAAAACCATAAAACTAAAGTCTACTAAACCTTGACAAACCCTGATCTAGGCCCTAAGTTAAGACCCTAAGAAATAAATAACCACTACCTAAAAAAGTCAAAATATTGAACCCTAAACTAAACCCTAAACTCTAAATAACCTAAACCCTCTACCATAATCCTAACTAAACTGCACAAAAGTACAAACCCTAAAACCTAAAACCCTAAACCCTAAACCCTAAACTCTAAACTTGAAACCCTAAATGCTAAACCCTAAACCCTAAACCTTAAACCCTAAACCCCAAACCCTAAAACATAATAAACCTAAACATAAACCTGAACCCTAAAAATGGGCAAAACCTTAATGGTAGGAACATCATCGTCAACTAGGCTCAGTCAAGATCTAGCGGTGGAGGCGAAGGCGGAGGTGGTGGTTATTGCAATGGTGGTGGGGGATCTTGAGGTGCTGGTGGATATGAAGGTGGTGGTCAGAGCAGTGGTGTTCATGGAGGCGGGAGGAGCGATGGAGTTACAGCCATGGTGGTGGCGGAAGGAGAGATCTAGGATATGATAGTGGATCCTGCTACTCAAGAGGCCAGGGTGGTTCTGATGGGAACTTAGAAAACTACAGAACAACCAATCCAATTTGGTATTTATTGAAGTGTGTCATTATAGTAGAGATGATTCTCATTTTCTAAGATTTTTGATTTGCTCTATCATGCTAATTTTTGATCTATATTGACGCTTGTGTCTTAAAAAAGTTGGTGTGTTACTTGGTTAATGAAATTAAAAAGAAGAAATGTTGAATTTGAATTTATTCTCTATTAAGAAAACCAAAACCCTAAACCCTGAACTAAAACTTGAACCCTAAATCTAAAATATAAACCACTAAAAACTAAAAAACCTTAAACTAAACCTCTAAACAATAAATGCCTAAACCCTAAACCTAAACCTAAATCCTAAACCCTAAATCCTAAACCCTGCTAAACACTAAATTGGGCCACTAAACCTTAACCCCAAACTACAACCATCACTGACCTACCCCAGATCAGACCTAAGCCATATCCTAACCTAACCTTAAAACCTAAAGCCCTAAACCTAAAACCCTACTCTAAATTTTGAGTAACCCAAAATCCTAAACCCTGGCCAAGACCCTGGGCTCCACATTCCTGATCATACAATAACCCTAAACTAACCTAAAACTAGGCTATGGCATAAACTGGACTAAAACCTAAACCATAAACCCTAAACCCTAAACCTAAACCCTGAGCTCTGAGCCTAAGCCACTGGGCCTGACCTAAATCCAAACCCTAAACCCTAAAATAAAAGGCAGAAGCCCTGGAGTCCTGATCCTGACCCTACCCTAAAACTAAGCATAAAGCCCTGGACCCTACCTGAGTAATGAGCCTAAAATAAATACCTAAACCACTAAAATTAAACTTAAACTCTAAACTAAATAAGATAAATTAAATTAAAATAAACATAGCACGGACTAAATTGACATGAGACAAACCTAAAATAAAACCCTAAAACCTAAACCTAAAAAAGTAAAATAAAAACCTAAACCTATAAATAAAAAATATAACCTAAACTTAAACAAAAACTAAATTGAAAAATAAACATAAACCTAAACCTAAACAAAAAATGATGAAAACCTAAACTAAAATAAATGGACTAAGTAATTATAAAAAAACCTAAATAAATAAAAAAATAAACTAAGATAAAATAAACTAAATAAAGTTAAACCTACTGGTTTGCTAATTTAAAATAAAACCCTAAACCATAAATCCCTACCCTAAACCATAAACCACTAAACTAAACCCTAGGCCCTGACCCAGTTTACCTCTAAACTGACCTAAACCCTGGGCAGGTAAACTAGTCTACCCTGACCCTACCATAAACCCTGTTCCATAAACCCAATCTGACACTGAGCCTGAGGCCAGGCCACAAATGGTACCTATAAACCACTAAACTAAAAGCTGAAATTACTAAACTGACCCTGAGCCACAGGCCCTAAACTCTGACCCCCCACACCTAAACCTATGCCACTGATCTGACTCACCTGAGCCCTAAAGCCCACCATAAATCCACTACCCTAAACCACAGGCTCACCCTAAACCTAAACCTAAACCTAACCCAACCCTACCCTAAACTCTAAACCCCACCCTAAACCCTAGGAAAGTTACTAAATAAATTAAAAATAAACCAATACCCTAAAACATAATAAACTAAACATAAACCTCAACTCTAAAATGGCGAAACAGCCACAGAAACATCACTGTCAACCAGGCTTAGTCTAGATCTGGCGGTGGAGGTGAAGGCAGAGGTGGTGGTTATCGCAATGGTGGTGGGGGATCTGGAGGTGCTGGTAAATATGAAGATGGTGGTCAAAGCAGTGGTGTTTCTGGAGGTGGGAGGAGCAACGGAGGTTACAGCCATGGTGGTGGCAGAAGGAGAGATCGGGGACATGATGGTGGATTTAGCAACTTGAGAGGCTAGGGTGGTTCTGATGGGAGCTAAGGAAACTACAGAACAACCAATCCAATTTGTTATTTATTGAAGTGCGTCATTATAGTAGAGATTATTCTAGTTTTCTAGGATTTTTGATTTATGCTATCATGTTGATTTTTGATCTATATTAATGTTTATTATGTTTTAAAAATCTTTGTGTGTTACTTGGTTGATGAAATCGAAAAGAAAAAATGTTGAATCTGAATGTATTCTCTATTAAAAAGAGCCCAAAACCCTAAACCCTAAACTAAAACTTTAACACTAAACCTAAAATCTAAACCTTAAACCCTAAACCAAAACTTGAACCCTAAACCTAAAAGCTAAACCCTAAATCCTAATACCTCAATCCTAAATCATAAATTATAAGCCTAAATCCTAAATCCTAAACCATAAACCCCAAACGCTAAACCCTAAACCCTAAACCATAAACAAACCTTAAATCCTAAAAAGCTAAAAAACAAAACCTAAATTAAATAGAGCCTAAAAATAAAATAAATAAAAAAATCTAAACAAAAATAAAATAAAAAATAAAAATAATTAAAAAGATAAACAAAAACCTAAACTTAAAAAGAAATTAAAATAAAAAATGAAAAATAAACTAAACTAAACTAAAAAATAAAAAATCTAAATAAAATAAAAATAAACCTAAAATAAAAATAAAATAAACCAAAAATAAAATAAAATATAAACTGATTAAAAATATAAACCTAAAAACCAAACCAAAAAATAAAACATAAACTTGAAACTATAAAACAAATACCTAGACTAGAAATAAAATTAAAATAAAGCTAAACCTAAACTAAAATAAACTAAACTTGAATAAATAAAACCTAAACCTAAACCTAAAATAAACAAAACCTAAACCTAAGCCTAAACTAAATAAAATAAAATAATCTAAAAATAAACCTAAACCTAAACTAAAAAATAAAACATAAAAATAAACCAAAAATTAAAACCTAAAACCTAAGCCTAAAAAAATAAAATAAAAACCTAAACCTAAACCTAAAATTAAAAAATAAAACCTAAACCTAAAAAGTAATATAAAAATAGGACTAAACTTAAAAATAAACCTAAACTTAAACCTAAACCTAAAAAAAATAAACAAAATTAAAAAATGTTAAGTAAAATAAATAAACCAAAAATAAATAAACTAAACTAAATAAAAATAAAAATAAACCTAAATAAACCTAAAGTAAAATTAAAATAAAATAAACTAAACTAAATAAACTAAACTTAAAAATAAAAACAAAATCAAATAAATAAACTAAACCAAATTAAACTAAAATAAACTAAAATAAACCTAAACATAAGCCTAAAAACTAAACCTAAATAAATAAAATAAAGTAAAATAAAATAAGCTAAACATAAATTAAATAAACCTAAACCAACACCTTTACCTAAACCAAAACCTAAACTAAAAATAAATAAACTAAACTAAATAAATAAACCTAAACTAAATAAGCTAATTAAAAAATAAAATAAAAATAAACCTAAACTTAATTAATTCCTAAATAAACCTAAACTAAACAAACCTAAACATAAACCTAAACTTAAACTAAATAAAAAAAACAAACTAAAAAACTAAATAAAATAAACCTAAACCTAAATAAACTAACCTAAACCTAACTAAATAAATAAAATAAAACTAAACTATATAAATAAACTGAATAAAACCTAAAACCTAAAATAAAATAAATAAAATAAATAAACAAACTAAACTAAATTAAACTAAATAAAACCTAAACCTAAACTAAATAAATAAACTAAATAAAATAAACTAAACTAAAGAAATAATGCTAAACCTAAATAAAAATAAAAATAAAACTTAAACCTAAACCTAAACCTAAACCTAAACATAAACCTAAACTAAATTAAAACCTAAACCTAAACCTAAACCAAAACTAGATACACCTAAACTTAAACCTAAACCTAAACCTAATCTAAAGTAAATAAACTAAACTAATATAACCTAAATAAACCTAAACATAAACTTAAAGCTAAACTAAACTAAACTAAATAGAAATACAATCAACTAAATTGAAAATCAACTAAATAAACTAAACTAAATAAATAAACCTAAACTTAAACTAAACAAAAAATAAACTAAAATAGAACTAAACTAAATAAAATAAACTTAAACCTAAACCTAAACCTGACTAAATAAATAAAATAAAATAAAATAAACTAAATAAATCTAAACCTAAATTAAGTAAATAAAATAAATAAACTAAATAAACTAAATAAAATAAACTAAAATAAAATTAAACTAAATAAACTAAACTAAATAAACCTAAGACCTAAACCTAAACCTAAACTAAACTAAACTAAACTAAAATAAATAAAATAAACCAAAACTAAATAAACTAAAATAAACCTAAATTAAACTAAATAAAACTAAATAAAAACTAAAATAAACCTAAACCTAAACTTAAAATAAAAAACTAATATAAACCTAAACCCACATAAATAAACTAAACTAAACTAAACAAAAATAAACCTAAACCAAAACCTAAAATAAATAAATCTAAACTTAAACCTAAAGTTAACATAAACTTAAACCTAAACTAAATAAACCTAAACCTAAAATAAGCCTAGAAATAAAAAAATAATCATAAACCTAAACCTAAATAAAATAAAAATAAATAAACCTAAAAAATAAAATAAAAATAAAACTAGACTAAATAATAAACATAAACCTAAACCTAAAGCTTAAAAATAAACTAAAAAAACTTAAACTAAAATAAATAAACCTAAAAGAAATAAACTAAACTAAATAAAAATAAATAAATTAAATAAAAATAAAAATAAAAAATTAAACTAAAAAACCCCTAAACCTTAAGCCTTAAACCCTAATCCTTAAGTCCTAAACCCCAAACCCTAAAACTAACCCAAAACCCTAAACCTTAAACCATAACCTTAGCGTTGAACACTAAAAACTAAAACCTAAACCCTAAAACCCTTAACATTAAAATCTAAATAAACCTTAGACCGTAAACCCTAAAACCTACAAACCCTAAACCCTAAACAAATGCTAAACCTTCAACTAACTCTAAACCCTAAACACTAAACACTAAACCTTAAAAACCTTAAACCCTAAAGCCTAAACACTAAACCCTAAACCCTAAACCTTACCCCTAAACACTAAATCCTAAAACCCTAACCCTAAACCCTAAATCCTAAGCATAAACCCTAAAAACCTAAAAACCTAAACCTAAGCTATATAAAACCTGAAAATAAAATAAATATAAAAACCTAAACATAGAAATTTTTTAAAAAATAAAATAAAAACCTAAACTAAAATAGAAAACCAAAACCTAAAAAATAAAATAAAATAAAAATAAAAATAAATGAAAATAAAATAAATAAAATATAAACGAAACTCAAATAAACCTAAGAAATAAAAACCTTAATAAAATAAAAACTAAATATAAAATAAAAATAAAACAATCTTAAAATAAAATAAAATAAGAAATAAAAAAAACCTGAACCTAAATAATAAACCTAAAAATAAATACTAAAAATAAATAAAAAATAAAATATAAAACCTAAACTAAAAAATAAACATAAAATAAAAATAAAATAAACCAAATAAAATAAACATAAACCTAAAATAAAATAAGATAAACTAAAACAAATAAAACCTAAACCTAAACTTAAACCTAAACAAAATAAAATAAAATAAACTAAAAATTAACCTAAACCTAAACTAAAAATAAAACCAAAAAATAAACCTAAAATAAAAACCAAAAACCTAAACATAAAAAAATTAATTAAAAACCTAAATCGAAACTTAAAAATAAATAATAAAACCTAAACTTAAAAAATAAAATCTAAAAATAAACCTAATATAAAAACCTGAAGCCTAATCTTAAAAAAAATAAAATAAAAACCTAAACCAAAAAATAAAAAATAAAACCTAAACCTAAAAAGTAAAATGAAAATAAAACTCAACTAAAAAATAAATCTAAACAAAAAACTAAACCTAAAAAATAAACTAAAATAAATAAACTTAAAAAAATAAACTAAACTAAATAAAAATAATAAATAAACCTAAATAAAATAAAACTAAAATAAACTAAATAAAATAAAACCTACCAGTTTACTTAATTTCAATTAAAAAAAACCCTAAACCCTAAACACTAAACCCTAAATAAAAAAACTAACCTAAACTTTAAACGCTAAACCAACAATATTAAACCTACAACCCTAAACCCTAAACCCTGTAAACCCTAAACCATAAACCCTAAACCCTAAATCCTAAACCCTAAACCCTAAACCTAGACCCAAACCCTAAACCCTTAAAGCATAAACCTTAAAACTCTAAACCCTAACCATTAAATGCTAAACTAAAAACCCTAAATGTTAAACCCTAAACTCTAAAAGCTAACCCTAAACCCTAAACCCTAAACCCTAATCACTAAACCTCAAACCCTAAACCTAAACCTAAAGTAACTAAATAAATTAAAAAATAAACCTAAACCCTAAGTGCTTATAAACTTAAGCCTAAAGCTAAACCTGAAGAATGAGTAGAACCTTGACAGTAGGAACATCACCATCAACCAGGGTCAATCTAGATCTTGTAGTGGAGGTGAAGGCTGAAGAGGTGATTATCTTAGTGGTGGTGGGGGATCTGAAGGTGCTGGTGGATATGGAGCTGGTGGTTGGAGCAAAGGATAGTTATGGAGGCGCGTTGGAGGTTATACTGCAGGCTGAGGGAGAGATCAAAATATGATGGTGGATCCTGCTACTCAAGGGGCCAAGGTTGTTCTGATGGGAACTAGAGAAACTGAAGAACGGCCAATCCAATCTGCTACTTATGGAACTATCTTTATAATAGAGATGGTTTTAATTATCTAATGTTTTGATTTGCTCTTTGCATGCTCATTTTTATCTATGTCGTCTCTTGTGTCTTAGAGAACTTGGTGTGTTACTTAGTTGATAAAATTAAAAAGAAGAAATGTTAAATATGAATTTGCTCTCTGATAAAAAAAACCAAAAACCCTAAACCCTAAACTAAAACCTAAACCCTAAACCTAAACCCTAAACCTTAAACCCTAAACCCTAAAAATAAAAAAAAATATAAAAAATAAAATAATTCTAACCCTAAACTAACCCTAAACCTTAAACCTACAACTCTAAACCCTAAACCCTAAACCCCATAACCCTAAACCCAAACCATAAACCCTAAACCCTAAACCCTAATAAGAAACTAATAAATCACTAAACTAAACTAACTAAAATTAAAACTAATAAATAATAAACTAAAACTGATAAACTAATAATAAACAAAAACTAATAATAAATTATAACAAAAACTAATAAAATTAACTAAACTAAACTAACTAAATAATAACTAAAATAATAATAAAGTAGGATTAACAAAAACCAACTAAACTAATAAACAAAGTAATAACTAAATTAAACATAAACAACCACAAATAAACTAAATAAAAATAAACTAAAATAATAAAATTAATAAAAACTATACTAAACCTAAACTAATAACTAAAACTAAAATAATAAACTAACTAAACTAAACCCTAATAAACAACTGACTAATAATAATAATAAACTAATAAACCTAAACCCTAAACATAACTAACCTAATAAATAACTAACTTATAATAAAACTATACCCAATAATTAAACTAATAATAACTAAACTAACTAAACTAAAACTAATAACTAATAAACTAACTAAATAACTAAGAAATAACTAATAATAACAACTAAATAATAACTAAAAATTAAACTAAACTAATAAACAAATAAATTAACTAAACCTAATAATAAACTAACCAGATAATAATAACTAAAATAAATAATAATACTATAAAAATTAATAAGCTAAAACTAAATAACTAATAAAAACTAACACTAAACTAATAAACTAATAATAAACTAAACTAAATAAAATAAATTACTAAACTAATGATAATAATAATAATAATAATAATAATAATAATAATAAACTAAACCAATAAAAAACTAAATAATAATGAAAACCTAAATATGTAAATAAACCTAATAATAATAAACAAAACTAATAAACTAACTAATAAAATTAATAATAATAAACTAATAATAATAAACTAATAATAACTAAACTAATTAAATAATTAATAACTAAACTAACTAAAACTAATAAACTAATAATAATAATAACTAAAACTACTAATAATAATAATAATAATAATAATAATAATAATAATAATAATAATAATAATAATAATTAAACTAAACATAAAACCCCTAAACCTAAATTAATAAAACTAATAATAATAATACTAATAATAACAAACTAAATTTAAGTAAAACAATAAATAACTAAACTAATTAAACTAATAGTAATAACTAAATAATAACTAAAATAATAACTAAAATAATAACTAATAATAAAACTAAACTAAAACTAACTAATAACTAACTAATAAATCCTAATAAATTAATAAATAATAAACTAAAAACATAATAATAACTAATAAAAAACTTAAACTAATAATTAACTAAATAAAGCTAATAATTAATAACTAATAAACTAAAATTAATAACTAATAAACTAATAAACTAATAAATGAACTAACTAAAAAAACTAACTAATAAAACTAAACTGATTACTAAATAAACCTACCTAATAAATAAAAACACTAAACTAATAAACTAATAATTAAATAAATCTAACTAAAATTAAACCCTAAACCTAAAACTAAGTAAAAAACTAACTACTAAATAAACATAATAATAACTAAACCTAATCAACTAACTAATAACTATTAATAAACTAATAATAAAACACCTAACTAAAAAAATTAATAATAACTAACTAATAATAAACTAATAAACTAATAACTAAATGAAATAAAACTAACTAAAATGACTAATCTAAATAACCAAACTAATAATAATAAAACTAATAATAATAACAATAATTAATAATAATAATTAATAATATTAATAATAATAATAATAAACTAATAAACTAATAACCAATAAACTAAAAACTAATAATAAACTAATAGTAATAAATAACTAAATAACCAAAACCCTAAACCATAAATAAATAAAACTAAATAATAATGATAAAACTAATAATAGTAAACATAAACTAATAATAATAATAATAATAATAAACTAAAGAAAAAACTACACTAAAATAAAACTAGTAATAAACCAACTAACTAAACTAATAATAATCATAAATATAATAATAATAATAATAATAAAAAAGCTAACCATAAACTAACTAAAAAACTAATAATAATAAACTAATAAACCTAAACCCATAACTAAACTAATAAAACTAATAAACTAAACTAATAAACAAATAAATAAACTAACAAAACTAAACTGATAAAACTAAACCACTAACTAAAACTAACTAAAACCTAAATAATAATAAAACCATAAACTAATAATAAAAAACTTACTAATGATAACTAAACTCACTAATAATAACTAATCAAAAAACTAAAATAAACTAAACCCCAATAAATAAACTAACTAAATAAACTAACTAAATAAGCTAATGAACTAAACCTAAAATGCCCCCACCCTACTAAACTAACCTAAAATAATAATAACTAAAACTAAAACTAATAAAACTAAACTCATAACCTAACTAAAACTAAACTAACTAAACTAAACATTAAACTAATAATAAACTAACAATAACTTAAAACTGATAAAACCTAATAATCACTAGCAAACACTAAACCTAAAACCTAAACCCTAAAACCAAACTAAACCCTCTTATTGATTGATTTCAGGATCCCTCACATTCTTGGTGAATTTTTGAGCGCTTTCTCTCTTAGTTTCCCTATAGATTTTCGGCCTTGGGACAATCTTGACATGTTCTTATCATGATGCTATGACTCATGGAGTTGGCTTCTTTAAATTCATGGGTTAAATCCCATGTGCCGATGGATCCCACTAGGGCATCAAATATTTTGGGTAATCATACCTCTAAATTACCTGCTTTTACTAAATCTTTCAAAGAGACTTTAGATGGTAAGAATTCCTCCACCGAGCCACCTTTAAATTTGCTTCATATGACTTTTAAAGGTACTTTAACAATTATGATTTTAGATGAGGATATTGAAAGATTAGCTCAGCATTTTTCTTTTTTTATTAGAAAATTTTCATTTAAATGGCGAAAGATGGAAGATATTAATTTTTTTTGATAGCTTAAATTTATCTAGTTCTTTTTTTATTAGGTTGATTAATGCAAGGTATGTTCTGATTAAACTTTCAAATGACCTTAATTATGGATTAATTATTTTTAGGCATTTTTACTATGTTTTCAATTGTCAAATGTGTATTCTGAAGTGGACACCTATGTTTAATGTTAATGAAGAGTCTCCTATTGTTCCCATTTGAATTTCTTTACCTAAGTTGCATATTCATCTATTTAATTATCAAAATCTTTATGCTATTGGGTCAATTTTTTTCTAAGTTAATCAAGAAACGCTTTCCCAATCAGATAGAATTCTTGTAGAGATTGATATTACTAAAAAAATAAAATAGATTTGGTTGGGTTAGAAGAAATGCGCTATTTTTTTGAAAGTTATTTTGAGAACTTTCCCATTTTTTGTAATCATTGTAAGATTCATAGGCACAAAATTTCTAAATGCATTATTGCTCATCCCTCTCTTAGAAGAAAATGACTAAGAATTCAATTGTTGGAAAAATTGATGATTCTCTCAAGTTGGATAATGGAAAATCTATTTTTCAAAATTTTGATGTTTTGAAAAACCAGATTTTTAAATCTTCTGAAAAAGTATTACCTATTTATGATTTGTCTAATGCAGAAGGTAATTTTGATGTTTCTAAAAAAGTTTTAACTAAAATCATGCTTTAAGTGCTTCTTTTGATGATTCTATTAAAGGGAAGACTTTAGAGGTTGTGGATAATGATTCTAGTGGTTTGGATGCTATGCATAAGTCCTTTCATGATGATGGTTCGAATATTGTTGATGCTAACACCATTTCCTCCAATCAATTGGTTGTTATTTCTCTTTCTCCTATGTCTGCTTTAGATCATGGGAAAGAGACTATTTCTTTGCCTTCTTTAATTGAGAATGGTGGTGAAAAGAATGTCCTTATTTATGATATTTTAATTTATGGTCCTGACAATCTTGTTAATATTGGTGATCCTTCTTAAGAAAAAGATTTAGATACCGTGAATTCTCTCATTATGAATAGTTCTATTTCGTCAAAATAATGGTTTTATATATCTGGTAATTATGTTCGAATTTTGGTAATATGCTATGTGTTTCTATGGGATTTGAATCTTATTTTAATCCCTTACAAGAAGATTGTACTAAAAATCTGGATTATGCTTCTCTTGCTTCTTTTATGAATGAAGATAGGAAAGATACTCTTTAGATTTTATTGGAAGGTGAAAATATTGATAATTGTCTTTTAAATAAAGTTGTTCTGCTCCTTCTTTCACTTCTAATTTTGAAATGCATACTATTTTTGATTTTCCTTTGTCTAGTGTTGTGGTTGATTCTGAATGCTCTTCTTTGAAATTGATAGACTCTGATGATCCCCATGCATTTTGTAACAATATTGATTCATTTTTGGATGGAGAAATTTTCGAGAAAGGGTATGGTTATAAAATTGTTTACAAGAAGAAAAAAAAAGTGTTCATATTTATGCCCCTCCAAACATGCCAAGGGTTACTCGTTCCAAAGCTTCTTGGAAATAATCTCTCCTATCCTTGGGAGGTTTTTTCTTTTGGCTAGTTTTTTCTCTGTTGGTTGAGATTTTGATGTGTCTTTTCTTGTTAGCTAGAATATTGGCTTCTTGGCTAACTTTCCTCTTTCTAGCTTGGTGTTTCTGGCATCCTATTTTGCTGATTTTTTTTGTGCCCTTCAGCTAGTTAGTTTTATGCTGGTGGCTTTATTCTTATTGTCTTGTCTTTGTTTGGTTGGTGCTTTTACTCTCTTTGTTTGTGGTAGGTTGGGCTTTTTGTTATTGGTATGTAGTTTGTCAATTGGTTATGTTTCTCTAGCTATTTATTTTAGCTTTTGTTGGCCTTCTTTTTTATTGTTTGGTTTGGTTCTTCCCTGGCTTTTTTTTCCTAGGTGCTCATATTATATGGTCATATGTTAGTTGTTTCCTTTCCCTTTGATTGGTGCCTTGGTGGCTTTCGATTAGTGTTGTTCTATTGGCTTGATGCCTATTTTGGTTTTGGTGTTGTTCTCATCTGGGCTTTGTCTTTGAGGGTCTTTCTTTTTTTATGCTATCTTCTTTCTCCCTCTTTTTTAAGAGGTGTTCATATTTAGTTTTGTTGGCATTGTCTTGATAATTTTATATGTTGCTCCCTCTCTTTCTGTTTTTTCTTAGCATCACCTTTTCTGTTATTATGATAGGTTTGTATTTTCTTTAGTTGGGATTATGATGATATGAAGGATTTTTTCTTTGATATTTTTGTGGCTGGTGACTTTTCCTATTTGTAACCCTTATTTGAAGTTGGATACACTTAGGATTTGATGCCCCTCATTATTATTATTATCCTTCTTTCCTAATATCTGAGCCTGAGTTTTTTTTTTCTTTATGTTTTCTGATCTCCTTCTAGCAGAGATTTCTTACAGGTTGCAGGTTCTTCTTTTTAGTTGGTCTATTCTTCTTCTTGGAGGGAGCTAGAGTCTTACTGATGGCCTCTTTTTTCTTAGATGGCTGGAGTTATTTACAATTGCATGTTACAGGTTTCCTTTTCTTATGGATCTTCCTCTCTTTAGAGGTTCTTTTGGAGCTCCATGGATTCTTCCCCTTTGTTAACTTTTACTTGGCTTTTTAAGTTTTGTCTTTGTTTTTTTTCTGCTTTATTGCTCTTTGATGTATTAGTTTAGGGTCTAAACTCTTTAGGATTCTCTTGTAGCTCATTTGAGTAGTAGGTTTTGTTCTTTTTGAGTTTAGTCTTTAATATGGTCTTCTTGTACATATTTTTTTAGAGCAATAAATTCTTTTTAGTTAAAAAAAATTCCTAAACCCTAAACCTTAAAACCTTAAACCCTAAACCCCTAAGCCCTAAACCCCTAAACCCTAAACATTAAAACCCTAAACCCTAAACCTTAAACCCTAAAAACATAAAAACATAAAAACCTAAACCTAAATTAAATAAAACCTAAAATTAAAATAAATAAAAAACCTAAACCTAAATAAAATAAAATTAAAACCTAAATTAAAACCTAAACCTAAACTTAAAAATAAAATTAAATAAAAAATAAATTAAAATAAAATAAATAAAAACCTAAATTAAACAATAAAATAAAATAAACCTAAGAATAATAAACCTAAATAAAATAAAAACTAAACATAAAATAAAAAGAAAATAAACCTAAAATAAAATAAAATAAAACTAAATAAAAACCTAAACTTAGAAAATAAACCAAAAAATAAATAAAAAATAAAACCTATACCCCAAAATGAAAAAAACCTAAACCTAAAATAAAATAAACTAAACAAAATAAAATAATTACACCTAAACTAAAATAAATAAAACCTAAACCTAAAAATAATAAACTAAACCTAAATCGAATCCTAAACTAAATAAAATAAAATAAACTAAAAATAAACCTATACCTAAATTAAAAAATAAAACCTAAAAATAAACCTAAAATAAAAACCTAAAAGCTAAACCTAAAAAAATAAAATAAAACTTAAACCTAAACCTAAAAATTAAAAATAAAACCTAACCCTAAAAAATAAAATAAAAATAAAACTCAACAAAAAATAAGCCTTAACCTAAAAAAAATTAAAATAAAAACCTTAAACTAAAAAAAAAAATCTAAAATAAATAAACTAATCTAAATAAAAATAAAAAGTAAATCTAAATAGAAATAAAAATAATAGATACTAAAATAAATAAATAAAAAATCTAAAGAAACTTAAACCTACCGGTTTACTTAATTTTTTTTAAAATAAACCTTAATCCTAAATCCAAAATCCTAAACCCTAAACCCTAAACCCTAAACCTACAACACTAAACCTATAACCCTAAGCCCTAACCCCTAAATCCTAAACCCTAAACCCTAAACCCTAAAATCATATACACTAAAACCCTAAACCCCTATTGAGCTGATTTTTACAAAATGTGATCTTAAAGAAGTCAGGGAAGAGGTTGTGAAATAATGTTGGTGTTCGCCTATGTTGGTCTTGTTGCACCTATTATGTTGTGGTTACAAGGCATCGGTTTGATATTGCATTGGCTTCTTCCTTCTAGGTTCTCAACATCCTAACTATGATAAAAAAGGGTACTGTTGAAGTTATCACCACAGTTGAGCTGATTAAGAAAGGCGATAAGGTGGGATCCTCAAAGGTTGCTCTCTTCGCTTAGCTGAGGATTAGGCCATTCTTTTATGGACTTGTCAGTCAGCCTATGTATGATGATGGTCTGTTCACCTCGGTTGACCACTGAAGATGATCTCATCGAGATGTTTTGTGTGCCTTTTAATGATCACTTCTCTCATTTCCCTATCCCACCCTTACCGCAAACACCCCACATGTTCATCAATGCTTTCAAGAATGTTCTTCCACATGATTGCCATTGATTACACATACCAGACCGTAAGGTTAAATAGTATTTCAAGGATCCTAGTAAATTTGATGTGGCTACTGTTCGATGTTTTACTACTTCACTACTATTCGTTATTATAGTGGAAGAAAAGAAGGAAGATCCTACTGAGAAATTTGATGATGATATGGGTTTAAATTATTCATTAAGAAGATTCCTTTTCTACAAAATAGAATTTTATTGTCTTTAGGAGTTAAATCATTTTTTGAAATAATATTTTTGTGAATTTTTGAATTGCACTTTATTTTATCCTATTTTATTAGTTGTTAAAGGATAACGCCTTGTTTGATTTCATAATTTCTTATTTGTTATGTAATCATTTGAGTTTAAAAAATATATAAAAACCCTTAACCCTAAACCCTAAACCCTAACCATAAACCCCAAATCTTAAACCCTAACACTAACCCTAAATGCTAAACCCTAAACCCTAAAGCCTAAAACCTTGAACCTTAAATCCTAAACTAACCCTAAAACTAAACTAAACTAAAACCTAAAGTCAAAGCCTAAACTAAACCTAATATAACCCTAAACCCTAAGTTAACCTAAACCCTAAACCTAAAAATCTAAACCCTAAAGTTTAAACACACTAAACTAAACTAACCCTAAAGTAAACACTAAACCTAAAACTAGACTAAAACTATAAATAACCCAAACTCCAAAACCTAAATATAACTTAAACCTAAACCTTAAACTTAAACCCTAAACTCAAAACTAAGTTTTAAATCAAACTATAAACCCTAAACCTTACCTAAACCCAAACTAAACTTATACCTATTTAAATTTTATAACTTAAACTTAAACTCACTTAAACTTAAACTCTAAACCTAACCTTAAACACTAAACAACTAAAATGAAAACATGAAACCCTAAACTTTAACCTAAAAAAATATAAATATAAAACCTGCCCTAAACCCTAAAAAAAACCCTAACCTAAACTACAAACTAAACCCTAAATGCTAAATTGTAAAATCCAAAACCCTAAACTCTAAACTCTAAACATAAACCTTAAACCCTAAAACTAACCTTAATCCCTAAACCTTAAACCTTCAAACCTAAACACTAAACCTTAAACCCTAAAACCCTAAACTCTAAAGCCTAAAGCCTAAACCCTAAACCTTAAAACCCTGAATCCTAAACCCTAAACCCTAAACCCTAAACCTTAAACCATAAACATACAACCCTAAACCTAAACCTAAACTAAAATAAACCTAAACTAAATAAGTCCTAAGAATAAAATAAATAAAATACTTAAATTTAAACAAAATAATAACATAAACTTAAACCCAAACCTAAAAATAAAATAAAAAATAAAAATTAAACTAAAATAAAAGAAATAAAAACCTAAACTAAACTAAATAATATAATAAACATAAAAAATAAAAACCTAAATAAAGTAAAAACTAAATGTAAAATAAAAAATAAAATAAAACTAAAATAAAATAAAATAGAAACTAAATAAAATCCTAAACCTAAAAATAAACTTATAAATAAAAATAAAACCTAAACCTAAACTAAAAGAAAAATCTAAACCTAAAATAAACATAAACCTAAATTAAAATAAACTAAACTAAAATAAATAAAACATAGACCATAAACTAATCCTAAACCATAAAACTTAAACCCTAAACCCTAAATTGTAAACCCTATACCATAAACCCTAACACTAAATCCTAAACTTAAAGATAAAAACCTGAACCTTAAACCCTAAACCCTAAACCCTAAACCCAAAACCTAAAAACTAAACTAAAACCCTAAACCTAATCCTAACTTGTTAACCCTAAACCTAAAACTATAAACCCAAAACACTAAAGCAAACATCCCTAAATCTTAAACTATAACCCTAAACTCTAAACCTAAACCTAAAACACTAAACACAAAACCTAAACTCCCTAAACTTAAATTCTAACCTTAAACTATAAACCTAAATTAACTATAAACCCATAAACCTATAGCCTTAAACCCCTAAGTCCTAATCCCTATAACCCTAAATCCTAAACCTTAAACCCTAAAACCTAAACCCTAAATCCTAAACCCTAAACTATAAAAATTAAATCCATAGACCCTAAACCAAACCATTGAAAAAACTCTCTCGACCGCAGTGCTCCCTGGCACTTTCATGTTCCCTTGCATTTTCCTTGCGGCTTCGCCGAGTTTCAATCCTTCTCGATCATAATTTCTAGATTTTTGGTCTTTGTTTGGCCGCTAATGTGAGTTTCCCTTGCTCTTTCAATGGAGGAGGTGCCACTTTCGAGCTCAACTTGGAGGCGCTTGGGGGCTTCGATTTACAAGGTATTATGGATCCGACATCCATTTTACCCGCCTCCTTCAAGGATGCATTATCTGGTAAGAACACTTCCTCTAATGCTTCGATCAATTTGATCTCAACATTTTTTTGTGGAATGTCTGCTGTAATGTGCTCGGATCTTGACGTGGAAAAGTTGGCGAAGCCTTTTGAATTCTATTTAGTTGGTAAATTTTCCTTACGTTGCCCGACTCTTGTAACATCCGATCCTTTTTTCATAGCCTAAAGCTCTCTGGCATTTTTACTATTGGATTGATTGAGCCTAGGCATATCCTTATTCTATCTAATGACTTAGATTACTCAAGAGTTTTGCTCGCCGCTCCTTTATGTATAATTATCAAATGAGACTTTTGAAATGGTCTCCTCTTTGATGTCAAAGAGGAATCCCAATTTATGGCCTTTTTTCCAAACATGAGAATACATTATGTTACCCATCAAGTTCTCTTTGCTAGCTCTCTCGCCCTTTCAAATTGATCGTGCCACCGCGAGATCACGACCATCAGTTGCTCATATTTTGGTTGAGATTGATTTTACCAAAAAGTATCCTAAAGAAGTTTGGATCGGCTTTGAGAAATTTGGGTATAATCAAAATTTGGAATTTGAAAATTTCCCTATTTTTTGCACACATTGTAAGATCCATGGTCATGATCACTCAGAATGCTTTGTTTTGCATCCTCATCTTAAAAAGAATAAATTGTCAGATCCTAATCCCTCTCTAACAAATGAAAAAACCAATAAATTCACTTATGTGCCTAAACTCACTCAAAATGGAACTCACCCTCCTACCCCCAATCTTTTATTATCTACAGATTTGCCTATTGGAGAGCCATCTGAGCTTGGTCAAAATAATGCTTACAAGGTTTGTGAGGAGGCTAATGATAACTTACTTAACATTGCCTCTATTTGTAATAATTTGGCCTCTTAAGACAATACCTTGATTCATATGAACCCTAATGGTGATTTGAATGGGAATTTCAAGTTGGATCAAAATCTCAAAACTAATTCTGAATTGTTCAAAAAAATGTTGATACTTTGGTGACTAACCAAATATGAAAAGTAACCTAAAATGAACATGAAATTTGTGCTATTAATGGTGTCACAACCTCTCCTTCTATTACCCTTCGAGTGATACACATGCTAACCCAATTTCAACCCACTCGACATCAAGAAGGGGAAATCACCATTAGGAATGTTTTGATAGATACTAGTTCTACTCTGAATACCAAAAACCACTCTCTTTTGGATGGAGATACTTTGGACATAGATAGACCTTTTCAAATTGTTATTTAAAAAAATCCTTTAAAGTAAGAATGTTCACCAATAGCTCCACTAGAACCACTAGATCTTCTTTAACTTCCCATAAATAATTTTTTCATGTTTTCTCTTCTCCTTACTTTTTATTTTTTCAGTTATCCTTTTTTCTTACCTTCAACTTTATTATGATCAATTTTCTTATTTGGAATGTTTGGGGTATTGAGACTCTCATTGTTCGCAACCATATTAGAAGCCTTTGTCATACTCATAACATAGCCTTACTTATTGTTATTGATGATCTCCAATAATTGGTTAATGTTCAAATCTCATTGGGTGAATTTTGTGCTCTTGGTTCCTTTATCTATGCATCTTGTAATAGAGCTGGTAGGAACATCCTTTGGGATAACTTATAAAACCTTTGCCTCCTCTATCAACAAACCCCGTTGGTTGGGGTGATTTCAACACTATTCTTCTAAAGAAGGGGAGGCTGCTCTCCTAACATACACTCTATGGAAGACTTTTATAATATGATTCTTGATTGCAATCTGATTAATATTGGTTTTTCAGGCTCCAACTAAAGGTGGCATAACTCTAGACTCTAGCAGCAGATTGATTGGACCCTCTTTAATTCCCTTTGGATCAATCAATGGCCCCTCACTTCTATTGAACATTTGAGCAGAACTTTGTCTGACCATGCTCCACTTTTAATTTCTGTCAAAACTATTTCCAGTACAATATCCTCCCCCACCTATTTTAGATTCCAAAATATGTGGATCCAACATATAGTGATTTCATTAATGTTTCCATTATTTCCCCTATTCATCCTAATTCCAAAGGCATGATGATTCGCTTTGGCTTAAGCTTAAAAGACTTAAATAAAACCTAAATTGGTGGAACAAGCATCATTTTAAAAATCTTTTTGCCAATCTCAAAAATATGGAATAATTAGTTTGCTCCCTTGAAGATGTTGAGTTAACTAACTCTAATAAGCTTGATTGTTTGAAGGCAACTAAAAATAACTTGATTAATTATCAGAATATGGAGGAAACCTATAAAAAAGCAAAACATATTCCGATGGTGAGAATACATGGTATTTCCATGCACTTTTCAAAAAAAAGGAAAGCCTTAAACTCTATTAAAAAAACAAAAATGTTTATGGTAGCTGGATCACTAATAATTATGAAATTAAAGATTCTATCAAACAACATTTTAAAAGCTTATTAAACCACAACTCTTCTTTAGAAGCCTCTCCAACACACACCTGATCCCCTCAACTGTTACTAATGATGACAACCACTTGCTCACTTTGGCCCCGTCGAGATTGGTAGTATTCTCAATAGCACCGATTCTGCTGTTGCATGGTTTACGACTAAATTCTTTCGGCCTATTATTAAGTCGACCTTGTTGATGTTGTTGTTAACTTTTTTGATGGCAACCCTTTACCTAGATATTTTTCTAGCACTTCCATTATTCTCATTCCCAAAACTAATAATCCTAATTCTTGGGGAAATTTTAGACCTATCGCCTTTTGCACCTTCTTTCATAAACTCATTAAATTAAATTGCTAATAGATTAGTCCGCCGCCTAAAATTATTTCCCTAACCAAACCGGCTTCAAGTAAAGGTAGAGATATATTTGATAACATACTTCTACCAAGAGTGATTCATGACATTCCTACCGAGGTGGCAACATCCTCTTCAAACTGGACATGTCTAAAGCATTTGACAACCTCTCTGGATTTCCTCTTTCAAATTCTTCATTTATTTTTTCGATATTTTCATCGCCTCATCAAAATTGTATTACCAATGTTTGGTTCTCTATTATCAAGAATGGTGAGTCCCTAGGATTCTTTACTTTGATGCATGGCTTGAGATAAGGAGATCCCCTTTCACCCTTTTGTTTTTATTATTACTGTTGAATACCTTTCGAGGAACCTGAATGATCTTTTCTATAAAAATCCTACCATGCTTTTTAGAACTCAAGGCCGTCTTCCAGTTTCTCATCTTAGTTTTGATGATGACTTTATATTCTTTAGCAATGCCTCTATTCTACACATTAAAACTATTAAGAACCTTCTAAATAAATTTGGCAACGAAAGCGGCCTCTTTCTAAATGAAGGAAAATGTTGTTTCATTCCTTCCTGTAAAATCCCTACTAATATGATCAACCAAATCTTGAGAATTACTAATTTTCAGCAACAATAACTTCCTATTAATTATCTTGCTCCTCTTTAAAGGTCAAAAGATCTCATCTTTTGATGAGCTAATCTAGAAAATTTCTAATAAAATTTTGTTTGGGAATTCCATTTCTCTTTCTGGTAGGCTCATTGATTAAGAGCACCCTTAACTCCATGCCTTTATACCTCATTCAAACCATCCAATTCTATCATTAATAATTGAGCCTCTTAACAAATTTTTCTTGGGCTCTAATAACTCCTCTAAAAGAATGCACTGGAGCTCTTGGTATAAAAGCTGTGGCACTCTCTAAAGGGGGTCTTGGTTGTAAGCCAATCAAAGAAGCTATCACTACCTTTTCCTATGGTGGAATTTTAGGATTAACAATATTCTTTGGGCTAATTTCATGACAACATTGCTAAATATTGCCCTCATTTGCCCCTATAAAGTGGGAGACTCTCCTGTTGGAAAAGACTTTGTTCCATCAAATGGGATGTCGAATCATTAATTTCCTAGGAGATTAACTCTGGCTCCTCTTTCTTTTGGCAAGATAACTTTTCTACCCACTCCACTACTGCTATTAAAGTGACCTCTTTCTGGCAGAATAATATGTGGAACAATAGTAAGCTTACTGATTATATTCCTTCCTTTCTTTTAGACAAGCTTACTACTATTCCTATAATTCCTAGCAATCAAGATCGATCCTTTTAAGCTTTCACATGGTGATTTCAACTTTAAAAATATTTGGATTCACATTAAAAAAAGCTCATGATTCATTCCAATGTGTTTTAAACTTTGGAATAACACTATACCTACTTCTTATTCTATTCTTACTTGGCATATTTTGAAAAACTTCATCCCAGTTGACTCCTTATTGTGGGGTAAAGGTTTTCAATTACCTTCAAAATGTCAATGCTACTTTCACATTAAGAATGTGAATTATGTCTTTGTTAATGGGGCCATTGCTTCTAAACAATGGATTTGGTATGATGATCTCATTAACATTGTCATTTAATGGCTCCTTAACTTTATACAACTTCTTGAAGTTTATTTTGACAACACTATTAAAGGTCACATTAAAGTCATAACTACTATCACTCTTATTTGGTTCATATGGATGGAAATGATGCAAAATATCACAAGATCCCCCGAATCACATGAGGATAATTGCTAGAATTAAAAAAACTAAATTGTGACTTGTTTAATGCCAATCTCATTCCTACAACAATTCAAAGGTTGTAAATTTGTGGCCAATAAATTGGGTCTTAACTTCGGATCAACCCTCTTGTAAAATGGCAAGATTATTTATTGGGTAAAACCTCATGATCATACAATTAAAATTAACACTGATGGCTCTGTCTCTCATAAATGTTCAGGTTCTGGTGACATTTTCAAAAATCTTAATGGTAAAGTCCTATGTGCTTTTGCATACCCCCTTAATTCTTGCTATGTTCCTTTTGCTGAGCTTATGGAAGTGTACAAAGCTTGTGAGATTTGCCTTCAAAAAGGTTGGCTCATTATTTAGCTTGAGGTGGATGCCTTTCTACTGATTGATCTTTTGACTTCCACCAAAATGGGCAATACAGAATTGTACTATCTTCTAAAGCAAACTAGAGCTCTCCTTACCCAACTCAATTTTAAAATCACACATGTATGGCGTGAGGGTAATGAATGTGTTGATTACCTGGCCAATTTGGGTGCTAGATTGGATGGAATAAATTTCTTTGATCAACTAACACTACCTAAACATTTGCGTGGCTTGGTTTGGATATCTTGGGCTCCCTTATCTCAAAATTAATCTAACCTATTGGATTGACATGGTTCAATACCTGTTTAACTGCATGATCACTTTGTACTTTGCGTTGTTATTTCTTTAGTATTTGCTGATGCATCATCACGATATCCCTTGCTTATTTGTTGATCTCTATGGCATGTGTTGTTGGTTTAATTATAACTTTAATTAGAGCTTCTTTTACTTCTATTTTTTCTTAATGTGTGTTGTTGTTTCTTTGGAATTTGCTAATGCATCATTTAATTACTCCTTGCTAGTCCTTTGCTGAGCAATGTGGCATCTGCTGTTGGTTTAATTATAACAACCTTGTTTGGGGTCTTACTGTTACTGGTAAGATGTTTCCTGTTTGCTAGAGGGAGATGTATTACTTAATGCTCTATTTTTTGCTGTATTTCTTGATCAACAGGGATAGATTTCTTTCCTTTTTTTGGATTTATATTTTGGGACCCTTGCCTCAATGTCTAACTACTATACTTCTGTATAACTTTATGGCTGACCCTAATTTATCTGATATTCTTCCCCTTATTATGGTTGTAGCCTCTATGCTCCAACCTTACCTCCACAACCTAAGGAGAGATCTTGCAATATCCTTGCTATTATAACTTCTTCTCTACATAATTGGAATTATTTCTTGAATTCCAATATTACTGATGTTGTGGGATTAGCTACTAGCCTCATATTATGTGTCTTGATGGATATCAAAGATGACTTTTCTTTGAACCACTTAATAAACTATGTTGTACCATTGCTCTTTAGTTTATCTTATGTGGTGCAATATCTGGTGATGTTTTAAATATTGGTGTTGGATTTTGGGCCTTTTGTCTTTGTGCCTCTATTGAGGTTGTTGCATGGTGGCTTTTTTTTTACGCTTGATTTTCTTGTTAGCAATAGGGCTTTTGCTGATCTTTACATGGCTTTGTTCTTTCTAAACTGCTATTATTTTTTACATCTTGGTTCAGCTAGCTTGGCTAGACCACTTCCCTATTTATCTAGGATTTATCTTATGCATTGTCTATTTTGAATGGGTGGTTTTATGGCCAACTTGCTGTTATTTTCTATCTTGGTTGTTGGCTGATTTGGATCATTGAATCTTATGTCTAGCATCTTTTGGGTTGTCCATCATGTTCAGCAGGGTGATTTTGGAGTTGTTTTGCTGCTTGCTTTGGCTAACCTCATATACCCATCTTGCGAGGAGAGAACCTGCAATTTCCCATTTATTTTTTTTATCTCACTGCAGGATTGGACTTTCTTATTTGCTTTTCAGTTTGTCTTTACTGAGGATGTGGGATTAGCTGTAAGCCTGATCATCCTTTTCTAGAAGGATATTTATGTTCATTTTCCTTTGAACCCTTTTTATTTCTATTTTACATCTCTGCATTTTAATGGAGTTTTAAATGGTGGGTGTAATAATTTTATTCTTGTTTCCACTGTTGGCCTTTGGAATTTTGGTTCCTTTGTCCAGCAGGTTGCCTTTGTGGTAGTTGGCTATTTCTTGCCTTTCGATTTTATTACTGTTTGTGCTATTAACATTTGGGCTGCTGCTGACTTCACCTGCTGCTATTTTTTTCATCCTCATTCAGCTAGTATTGGTCATTCTATCTAGGAATTAACTTATGCATTATCTATTTTGAATGGGCAATTTTATGGCCAACTTGTTGTTATTTTCTTTCTTGGTTGTTGGCTGATCTAGTTCATTGAGTCTTATGTCTTGCAAGCTGCTACTGGGGTTGCTTATCATGTTCAGTAGGGTATTTTTGGAGTTATTTTGCTGATTGTTTTGGCTAACCTCATATACCTAACCTGCCAGGAGAGAAACTAAAATTTCCTATTCAATTTTATTATTTCTTTGTAGTTTGGACTTACTTAATGGCTTATCAATTTGCCTTTGAGGATGGTTTATTTGCTAGCACGATCATCTTTATCTGGAAGGATTTTTTTGATTATCTTTTGAACCCATTTTTTTCTATTTTACATCTATGATTTTTAATGGAGTTTTATATGGTGGGTGTAATAATTGTATTTTTGTTTCCATTGTTGGCTTTTGGATTTTTCAGGTCCTTTGTCCAGCAGGTTGTCTTTGTGGTTGTTGGCTGTTTCTTACCTTTTGATTTTCTGATTGCTTTTGCTATTAACATATGGGTTGCAGCTGATCTCTCCTGCTGCTATTTTATCCCTCTTGGTTCTATTAGAATTGTGTAGATCATTATGATTATGCTTTTGATTTACTTGACTTTAACCTATGTACTATTTACTCTAAATGGATGGACTTATGAACAGCTTACTGGCTATGACTGTTGGCAGAACTGGACTATTGGGTTTGTAGCTATGCAAACTACTTCTAGGGTGTTATCTCTGATTGTCTTATTGGAATTGTTTATGGTGGGGAGCAGCCCTTTACCTCTTTCTTTTAATATGTTGTTGTATTCCCATCTCTTCTCTGATAAACTTATGCAATTCCTATGGTAATTTGGGCTGGGGGTATGCTATCTTCCTTTACACTTCCTGGTTTTCTACTTCTGCAACAAGGAGGTTGTTAACATCTGCATTACTTACATTCATTGGACTTCCTTTTCTGGGAAATATCCCTGGGTTGTTTCTTGGTTTGTTTCTTAGATATACTTATTATTATCATATACATTTGGGATGAAGTTAATATCATGCTTTTGTATTTGCCTACCTAGTTTTCAGCATGTATTACATCTGATCTTTTATTGCTTCTTATTTATGCCTGACCTTTTCTGTTGTTTCCCTGAGGTGGGCTTCTTGCTGGTCATATTAAACCCTTAGATCTGGTTATGGTTAACCTGAAAATGATGGCTTTCTTTCATTTGTGTTGGGATTAATCTGCCATGGGGCCAAATATGATGACAAATATTTTGCATGGGATCCTCTTATCCATTGGTCTTTCTTTGCTTTCTTCTACTCTTACGCTTTGCTTATGCTTTGTGTAAAGCTCAAAAGATCTTCTCCAAATGGCTGCTATATAGGTGCTTCTCTCTTGTCCTCTTGCAAGTTTGCTCCATAGTGTCATGCATTCTCACCTCAGAGATTGGCCTAATTTTCCATTATTTCTTATGTTAATCAATTTGTATCTTTTGCTTGCTTTATTATTATTTTTTTTGCTTTTGGTTGCACTTTGATAGGTGATTTACTCCCTAGGCTGATTGTAGCTCTTTGAGCAGTAGTTCTTGAGTTTATCCCCTTTATGGTCCTTGTAACCCTCTTTTTGTGATAATAAAATTCCCCTATATGGAGTTTCCCAAAAAAAAAAAAAAAATCCTAGACCCTAAACCCTATACCCAAGCCCTAAACCATAAACTCTAAACCATAAACCCTAAACCGTAAACTTTAAACCCTACAAACCTAAAAACCAAACACAAAACTAAATAAAACATAATATTAAAATAAATTAAGAAAAACCTAAAAATAAAATAAATTAAAAAAATCTAAACCTATATAAAATAGAAACTTAAACTAAAACTTAAACCTAAAAATAAATAAAAATAATAAATAAAAACTAAATTAAAATAAAATAAATAAAACCTTAACTAAATAAATATAAAATAAACCTAAAATAAAAAAACCTAACAATTAAAACTACATAAAATAAAAATAAATAAATTAAATAATAACTATAAAAAATAAAATAACCTAATATAATTAAAATAAACCTAAACCTAAACTAAAGAAAACCTAAAAGATAAAACAAAGATAAACATAACATAAATAAAATAAACTAAATTAAAATAAATAAACTTAAATTCTACCAAACCAAATAAACTAAACCATGAGCCCTAAAAGAGCCATATAAACCTAAACCCTGGGCCCTAAAACACTAGGCCAAATCCACACCCCAAATCCTACATTAACCCTACAAGAAACTTAAAAAATAAAATAAATAAAACTTAAACCTAAATAAAATAAAAATAATAAAATAATAAATCCTAAAAAACTGAAGCCTAAACAAAGTAAATATAAAAAACTAAACTAAAATAAAATAAATAAAAACTTAAACTAAGATAAAATATAAAATAAACCTAAAAGCAAAACCAAAACATAAAATAAAAATAAAGTCAACCTAAAATAAATGCTTAAACCTAGCAATAAACCTAAAATAAATAAAAATAAAACTAAACCTAAAATAAATAAATAAATAATTAAAACTAAAATAAAGTAAGCCAAAATAAACTAAACCTAAACCTAAAATAAATTAAACCTAAATAAAACCTATACTAAAATAAAATAAAATAAACAAAAAATAAACCTAATCCTAAGATAACCTAAATGGAAACCTAAAACCTAAACAAAAAAAGAAAAATAAAAACCTAAATCAAAACCTCAAAAAATAAAAATAAAATCTAAAAAAAAAATAAAGTAAAAATAACACTAAACAAGAAAAATAAATGTAAACCTAAACCTAAACCTAAACAATAAACTAAAATAAACCTAAAACAAAATCAATATGCTAAACTAAATAAAATTAAAAAATTAACTTACAAAATATAAAATAAACTAAATAAACTAAATAAACATAAAGTTTCTTTATTAAGCCAGATGTTAAACCCTAAACCCTACTAAATCCTACTAAACCAAACCATACACTCTAATCCCTCTGGGCCCTATCAGATCCAAAACTGATCCTACAACACTATCATGACTGATAAACTAAACTGGCCTCCTCCCACCCAGATCCTGACTATAAACTTTCTAATAATACCCTCCTATCACACAAATAAAGCATACCACTAAACTGATGGCTTCCCCAGGCCCCAAATACCTAAGGCTAATAACCAAAACCTGACCTACTAAAACCCTGACCCTGAGCTAAAACTAACTAATGAAACTTTGAGCCCAAAACTTGACCCTAAATGAGTAAACATGTTCCCTACCCTGTTTAACCTCCTAAATCTAAAAACCTAAACTATAAACCATAAACCTTAACTAAATAAACTAACTAAATAAACCTAAAATAGATAAAACCAAAATCTAAATAAATTATTGACATCTAAACCTGAGCCTAACATAATATAAATAAATAACATAAACTAAATAAAATAAAATAAATAACCTAAACTAAAAATAAATAAACCTAAATAAAAACCTAAAATATGAAAAGATGCAAATAAAAAACAAAATAAACCTAAAATAATTAAAACAAAAAACCTAACCCAAAAATAAACCTAAAATAAAATAAAAATAATAATAAAACCCAACTAAAAAAAAACCTAAACCTAAAATAAACAAACTTAAATGACCTAAAAAACTAACCCTACCTACCCTAAGCTAAAACTAAACCCTAAACTAAATAAAACCAAAAAATAAAATAAAGAAAACCAAAATGAAATAAAAAAATAAAATAAAATAAAGCATAAACTAAACTAACTAAACCTAAACCTTAACCTAAACCTAAAGAAAAAAAACTAAATAAAATAAATAAAACCTAAACTAAACTAAAAAATAAAAACCTAAATAAAGTAAAACTAAACCTAAAATAATAATAAAATAAAGCAAAATAAAATAAATTAAATTAAATTAAAACCTAAAATAAATAAAATAGACCTAAACCTGTAATAAAACCTAAACCTTAGATATGTATAATATAAACCTAAACTAAAATAAATAAAAAGCCAAACCTAAAACAAACTAAAACCTCAATAAACTAAATAAAATGAAATAAACTAAAATAAACTTAAACCTAAACTAAAAATAAAACCTAAAAAAAACAAAAACAAAACCTAAAACCTAAACCTAAGCAAATAAAATAAAACCTAAAAAAATGTAAAATAAAAAAATAAAAGTAAACCTAAACTAAAATAAAAAAATAAAAATAAAATAAACTAAAACAAACTAAAATAAAAACCTAAACTAAAATAAATAATTATTAAATAAAATAAACTTAAAATAAAATAAATATTAAAGAAACTAAAATAAATAAAAAATAAACTACTTACCCAAATAGCCAGCCGGTTTACTTAATTTAAAAAAACCATAAACCTAAATCCTAAACCCTAAACCCTAAAACCTTAAAATTCCTAAACCCTAAACCCTAAACCATGACCCTGACCATAAACCCTAATCACCCTAAACCCTAAACTCACTACCCATAAAAACTAAAACCTAAAATAAATATAATGCCAAAAATAAAAGAAAAAGACCTAAAACCATAATAAAATAAAATAAATAAAAATAAGACCTAAACTAAAACCTAAACCAAACCTAAACAACAAAGAAGAAAACTAATCTAAAATAAAATAAATAGAAACTAAAACTAAAACTAAAAAAATAAAATACCTAAAATAAAATAAAACTAAACTAAAATAAAAATAAAAAAATAAAACAAACCTAATATAAAATAAAATAAAACAAAATAAAAACCTAAAACAAAATAAAATTAAAAATAACCAAAAAAATAAAACAAAATAAACTAAAATAAATAAAAATAAACTAAATAATCCTAAACCTACAACTTTACAATTTTAAAAGAAACACTAAAACCCAAATCTTAAAAATACTGCCTACTAACCACAAATCCTACCCTAAACCTGCACCCTAAACCTACCCTAAACCCTTAAACCACAAAACCTAACACTAAATAAAACCTAAAAATAAATAAAATAATAAAGTAAACC
Source organism: Cymbidium sinense (assembly GCA_021442155.1). Taxonomy (NCBI): domain Eukaryota; kingdom Viridiplantae; phylum Streptophyta; class Magnoliopsida; order Asparagales; family Orchidaceae; genus Cymbidium; species Cymbidium sinense. The sequence goes on along the minus strand of CM038220.1, from coordinate 51,061,419 downwards.
TAAATAAAATAAAGAATAAAATAAAATTAAAACCTAAACTAAACTTAAGCCTAAAAAAAAATAATATAAATAAAATCAAACTAAAATAATATAAATAAAATCTAAACTAAAATAATAAAATAAAATAAACTTAAAAATAAAATCTTAATAAAATAAAAAAATAAACATAAAATAAAATAAATTAAACCTAAAATAAAATAAAATAAAAAACTAAATAAAACCTAAACCAAAGATAAATAAAAATAAAACCTAAAAAAAAAAACAGAAACTAAAGAAAACTTATTCTAAAATAAACAAAATAAAACAAACCAAAGCCTGAACTAAAATAAACTAAACTAAAATAAATAAAACCTAAACCTAAACCAAAAATAAACTAAACCTAAACCCAAACTAAATAAAATAAAATAAAGTAAAAATAAACCTCAACTTAAACTAAAAAATAAAACATAAAAATAAACCTAAAATAAAAACCTAAAACCTAAACCTAAAAAAATAAAATAAAACCTAAAGCTAAACCTAAAAATTAAAAATAAACCTTAAACCTAAAATAAAATAAAAATAAAACTAAACTAAAAATAAAATAATCCTAATATATAAACAAAATAAAAGGCGTAAACTAAAATAAACTAAACTAAATAAAAATAAAAAAATAAACATAAATTAAAATTAAAAATTAAATGAACTCAATTAAATAAAAATAAACTAAATAAACCTAAACCTACCAGTTTTCTTAATTTAAAAGAAAACCTTATACCCTAAACCCTAAACCCTATGCCGTCAATCATAAACCCTAAACCCTAAACCTAACCAAAAGTAACTAAATAAATTAGAAAAGAATCATAAACCCTAAAACCTAATAAACCTAAACCTAAACTTAAACCCAGAATGGGCATAACCTTGATGGCAAGAACATCCTTTGTCAACTAGGCTCACTCCATCTAGCGTGGAAGCTGGCAGGAGGTGACAATTATCACAGTGTTGGTGGATATGGAGTTGGTGGTTATAGTGGCACGTGGATCGATGAAGGTTACAACTGTGGTGGTGGCGGAGGGGAGAGATTGGGGATATGATGGTTGATCCTTCTACTCAAGAGGCTGGGGTGGTTTTGATGGGAACTAGACAAATTGAAGAACGCCCAATTTGATCTACTGCTTATGGAACTTTAACTTTATAGAAGAGATAAATTTAGTTATCTAGGATTTTTGATTTGCTCTATGCGTGCTCTTTTTTGATCTATGTCATCACTTGTGTCTTAGAAAATTTTGTGTGTTGGTTGGTGAAATCAACTAGAAGAAATGTTAAATCTGAATTTATTCTCTGTTAAAAAAAAAACCCTAAACCTTAAATGTAAAACTTAAACCCTAAACCCTAAATCCTAAATGCAAAACCCTTAAACCCTAAACCTAAAACCCCCAAACCTACTAAACCAAAACTCCTACCCTCCCTAAACTCTAAACCCTAAACCTAAACCTAAACCTACCACTTACCTAAACCCCACTCCCTCACCTACACTAAATCCTAAACCCTAAACTAAAAAATAAACCTAAATCATCCCAATACCTAAACCCTACTAAACCACCTAACCCATAACCCTTAAAACCTCTAAACCTAAATAAAATAACACCTCTAAATAATAACTAATATAAATAAATAAAAAACTATAAAATAAAAATAAAATAACTATGTAAAAAAAATAACTATATAAACCTAACTAAAATAAAAATAAAACCTAAACCTAAAATAAACCTAAAATAAAACTAAATATAAAAATAAAAACTAAACCTACTAAAAAAAAACATAAACCTAAAATAAATACAAATAAAATAAACCTAAACTTAAACTAACATAATTAAGCTAAACTAAAATAAAAACCTAAAACAATCCTAAATAAACTAAACCTAAACCCTAAATAAATAAAGAAAATAAACAAAATATACCTAAAACCTAAAATAAAAAAAAAACCTAAAAAAAACATAAAATAAAACCTAAAACTAAATAAATAAAAACTAAAATAAAAATAAAAACCTAAACCTAATATAATAAAAAAAATAAAATAAAAAATAAAAACATAAATAAAATAAACTAAACTAAACCAAAATTAAAATAAAACAAAAAAATTAAAATGAAATAAAATAAATAAAACCTAAACTAAAACAAAAATAAAAAAACCTAAATAAAATAAACTAAAGCTAAAATAAAAATGTAATAAATTAAAATAAAATAAATAAAAACTAAATAAAAACCTAAACATAAAAATAAAACCTAAATAAATAAAAAATAAAACAACCTTAAACTAAAAAAAAAAAAACCTAAAATTAATAAAATATAAAAAATAAATAAATTAAACTAAACTAAAATAAAATAAACCTAAATAAACCTAAATAAACTAAACCTAAACCTAAACAAAAAAATAAAATAATAAACCAAAAATAACATAAACTAAACTAAAATAACCTAAAAAATAAACCTAAAATAAAACCTACAAAAACTAAACTAAAATAAAATAAAAAACCTAAAAATAACATAAATTAAAATAAAACCTAAACCTAAAAAAAAAAATAAATAAAACTAAAGAAAAAAATAAACATAAACCAAACCTAAACCTAAAATAAATTAAAATAAAAACAAAAACTAAAAAAATAAATAAATAATTAAATAAACTAAACTAAATAAAATAAACTAAACTAAAATTAAAAATAAAAAATAAAATACAAATAAATAATTAATAAACTAAATAAAGCTAAACCTTCAGTTCACTTAATTTTAATAAAAATCTAAAAAAAAATCCTAAAAATAAACCTAAAAGAAAAACATAAAACATAAACCTCAAAAAATAAAATAAAATCCTAAACTTAAACATAAACCTAAAATTGAAAATAAAACCTAAATCTATTAAAATAAAATAAAAAATAAAACTCAATAAAATAAACCTAAGCCTAAATCAAAACCTAAAAAATAAACTAAAATAAAAAACATAAAATAAAAATAAATAAACTTAAAAAATTATAAATAAACATAAATAAAAATAAAACTAAAATAAATAAATAAAAACCTAGTAACTAAATAAACCTAAACCTGGGTTTATTTATTTTAAAAAAAAACTCTAAACACTCACTAACCCTAAACTAAACCCCACAAACCCTAAAATCTAAATCCACAAAACCTAAACCCTAAACCCTAAACCCTAATCCCTAATACTAAACCCTAAATCATAAAGCCCTAAAACCTAAACCCTAAACCCTAAAACCTAAAAACCTAAAAACCTAAATTAAATAAAACTTAAAAATAAAATATAAATAAACCTAAACTTAAATAAAATAAAAATAAAATAAAATAAAATAAAATAAAACTCCAAACCTAAACCTAAACCTAAAATTAAAAAGAATAAATTAATAATACTAAAAGTAAAATAAAATAAACCTAAAGTAAACTTAAAATAAATAAACCTAAGAATAAAAACCTAAATAAAATAAAACCAAATAAACTAAATAAAATAAAATGAAACTAAAAAAAAAAAACCTAAACCAAAAATAAACTTAAAATAAATAAAAATAAAACCTAAATCCTAAAATAAGAAAAACCTAAACCTAAATAAAAAAATAAAATAAATAAAATAAACTTCATAAAATAAAATAAACTAAATAAATGGACTTGAATTGTAAACTAAACTAAAATAACTAAATAAAATAAAATAAACTAAAATAAACCTAAACTAAAAAAAACTTAAATAAAAAATAAAACCTAAAACCTAAACCTAAAAAAATAAAATCAAAACATTTATCAAAACCTAAAAATAAAAAATATACCTAAAAAAGATAAACTAAAAATAAAACTAAATAAATAAAAATAAATAAAAATAAAAACTAAATAAATATAATCCTATGGTTTATTAAAAAAACTAAAATCCTAAACCTAAATAATCTAAATAAATCTAAAAATAAATAAACCCTAACCCAAATAAATAAAACTTAATAAACCTTAAACACTAAACAAAACCTAAACCTATGAAACCTAAAACTTAAAATAAATATAAAAACTAAAATGAATCAAAAACCCACTAACTTTACCATAAATAAAATCTTAAATCAATAAACTAAACTAAACCTAAAACTTCCTACTCCCTAAACTCTCCTAAAATAAAACTTAACCACTAAAATCAACCTTAAACCCAAACTAAACCAACTAAATTTAAATAAAATAAAAAAATTAAACCTAAATATCCTAAACTAAAAGAAACCTAAAACTTAAACCTAAAATAACTAAACCTAGATAAATAAATAAAAAATGTTAAACCTTAAACCCTGACTCTGAAACCTAAACCTATCCTAGTTCTCCCTTTGTTATGTCATTTTCCCTTCATATCATCTCATGTTTTTTGGTGGATCCTTCATCATTGGACCATTTTCTAGAATCTTTTGAATCTCGCTCACATGTTGTTGAATATGGCTTGGTGTCAACCCATGGATTACATCTCTAACCATTATCACTACATCAATTTTTTTTTGGGATTTGCAATGCCATTTCGCTTAAATACTTTAAGGATGCAGTAATTCTACCTTTTTTGATTGATGAATCTAATTTTGACTTTTTGAGATATGCTTGATCATTGATCATGATGTCAAAAAGCTTATAAAACCTTTTGAATTTACTTTGGTTAGAAAATTTGTGTTGCACCAGCTTTATTTGGAAATGATCCGATCCTTTTTTCATAACTTTAAACTTTTTGGTGCTTTCTCTATTGGCTTGATCGATCTAAGACATATTTTGATTCAATTTATGAATGATTTGGATTATTCAAGGGTTTTCTTCATGTCGATCTTATTTTATCTTTAACTATCAAATGCATTTGTTGAAGTGGTCTCCCATTTTTCCTATAAAGGATGAATTACATATTATTCCTATGTGGTTAGCTCTTCCAAATATTAGAATCTATTTTATTTTTGTAGCTTTTTTTTACCCTCCAAATTGATAGGTATGCTATGATCTTGCCTCGATCATATATTGGTTGAACTTGACATATCTAAAAAAAATAACCTAAGGATTTGGATAAAAAAGTTTGGTTATTATAAAGGTCAAATTTGAAAATTTTTTAGTTTTATGTTCCCATTACAAGATACATGGCCATGATAATTAAAGTGTTTTGTTCTTTGATCTTAATAAAATTTTGAATTATCATAACTCAAAATTAGCTTATGATAAAGTTAATAAAATTATTTTTATGATTAAAAATAACTTAAATGTTGATATTAGGTTGAATTTTTTGGAATCTTCTAATCTTCCTAAAATTGTTGATCCTACTTCTCATTTTAACCATGACAAAGGTACTAATAATGTTGAAAAAGATGTTTTCCCAACAACCTTTCTATACATGAGAATATGGCTATTATGGCTAATTCCAAATTTAAAGAGGCTAAAAAAAATGATGATTCATTCTCTAATGAGTCTATTCCTGCTTCTTTGCTAGCATTAATTAATAAGAATGAGGATTTAAATGATAACTTGAATGTAGCTGAAATTCTTGAGCAAAACACTAATTTTGACATTGGTAATTGTACTTTAAATGATATAATTTCTTCTCCATCCCCTAATTCCAACATTGAACTTCATTCTAATCCCACTTTTCAATAAGATTCCGATTTGGAAGAGGGGAAAGTTGTAATTAGAGATGTTCTTGCTGATCCTTATCCTATTAATAATATTTCTAATTAATATCTATCTGATCTTTGGATAAAAATAGAAAATTCAAACTATCCTTAAAGATTACTAAAACTCTAAGATGTAACCTCCTACTCTTGCCAAATCTACTAGATCTGGATCCTCTTCACATAAATAATGTGTTGTTTCAAATTTTAACTTAGAAGAGGATTTATTATTCTTTCTCTCTCTCTTTATTATCATGTAATTTCCTTTTACAATTTTATTTATGTTTAATTCTTTTATTTGAAATGTTATAGGATTGGTATAATTGTTCTAGTATTAGAAATCTCTACAAAATTAACAATATCTCTTTACTTATTGTTTTTGAACCTCTTATACATGCTGGTAAAATAAATCATGTTGCTAGAATGATTGCTTTAGTAATTTTATCTCTAACATCAATAATAAAACTTGGTACTTTTAGAATAGCTTCTTAAATGTTTTAATTTTAGATGATCTACGACAAGTTGTCAATGCTCAAATTTCTTTTGACTCTTGTGCTTGGGTTCTTTATTTATGCTTCTTGCAATAGAGTGGAAATGTTCTTTGGGAGAATTTGAGAAGTTTTTCTCTTTCTGTTAACAAACCTTGGTTGGTTGGAGGTGATTTCAACACTATTCTATATTCTTCTGAAAGAAGGAGTGGTTGCTCTCCTAATATTCATTATATGGAAAAATTTTCTAATATGATTCTTGATTGTAATCAATTTTACATTGGTTTTAAAGGCTCTAATTATACTTGGCAAAACTCTAAGCTCTAGCAACATTTAGAAAGAATTCTTTTCAACTCTCATTAGATTAATGAATGGCCTTTTACCTCTGTTGACCATTTTAGTAGAGCTTTATCTGATCATGCCCCACTTTTGGTTTATGTTAAAGAAGACTCTAAAATATTAGACATCTAGATTTTCTTAAAGTCATGGCCATTAATTGGATTGCCCCTTCACACTCTGATAATTCAATTAGGGGTATGAATAGATTATGGTTTAAGCTTAAAAGGCTCAAACAAAATCTAGTTTGGTGGATTGAACAGTATTTTAAAAATCTTTTTGCTAATATAAAAAACATGGAACTTTTGGTTTGTCATCTTGAAAATGATGTTTTCGCTCACTCTTCTAAGCTTAAGGATTTGAATGTAGCTAAAGATAAACTTGTTAATTGGCAGAATATGGAAGAGACTTATTGGCAGAAAAAAAAGCTACTAGTAAACATATTGCTGATGGAGACAAGAATACCATGCATTTTCATGCTTTATTTAATAAAAAGAGAGCTTTAAATTATATCCAAAAAATGAAAAATGATATTGGGAATTGGATCACTGATATTAATGTTATTAAAGATTATGATATTAACCACTTTAGAAATATGCTTAATAAAAGCCAGTCTTATGAATTTATTTCTAATTTTTAATCCCTCTATTATTACCAATGATGATCATTTACTAGGCTTTCTAGATGAGATTGGTAAAGTTCTCAATAGCATGAACATTTGAATTCCTACTAGTCGAGGTTATACAAATCAATTTTTTCAAAATTGTTGGTCTATTATTAAGCATGACTTAATTGATGCTATTGTTGATTTTTTTTTTTTAATCCTCTCCTTATATTTTCAAGAACTTCCATTATTATCATACCTAAAAAGATAATCTAGATCCTTGGAGTGATTTCAGACATATTAGTCTTTGTAATTTCTTTAAAAAATTGATTTCTAAAATTCTTACTAATAGACTTAATCCTTTACTTCAAAAAATTATCTCTCTCAACCAAACTAGCTTTCTTAGAGGGAGATCTATATCTGATAACATTTTGCTTGCTCAATAGCTTATTGATGATTTAGATGTTCCAACTAGAGGTGGTAACATCCTTTTTAAATTAGATATTTCTAAAGCCTTTGATAATATCTCTTGATTTCCTTTAAATATCCTACATTTATTTTGGTTTCTCGATAATTTCATTAACCTTATTAAAAATTGTATTAATAATGCTAGGTTTTCTATTCTTCGTAATGGTGAAGCTTTAGGCTTATTCCATTTTTTTTCATGGATTGAGACAAGGTGGTCCTTTGTCCCCTTCTTTATTTTTTATTATAGTGGAAAAACTTTCTAGGAGTTTAAATGATTTATTCAATAACAATCCTATCATGTACTTTAAAACTCCTAGTGGTATCATGTTTCTCATATTAGCTTTACTAATGATTTCATTATCTTTTGTGATGCTTCTTTTCATCATATCAAAAGACTTAAGAAATTTTTATATAATTTTGGTAGAGAAAGTGGTCTTTCTATTAATGAAATCAAGAGTTACTTTATTACCTCCTCTAAAATGTCTAATAATAAAATAAATCATATCTTGAGAAACACTAACTTTAAACACCAACAACTCCCTATTAAATATCTAAGTGCTCTTCTTTTCAAAGGTAAAAAAAGATCCCATATTTTCGATGAGCTTATCCAAAAAATTTCTAATAAAATTTTGGTGTGGGAACTTTACTTACTTTCATTTGGTGGTAGGATTACTTCTTTTAGGAGTACTCTTAATTCGATGCCTTTATATCTTATTCAAACAATTATCCCCACTAATTTTATCTTAAATAGAATTAATCATCTACTTAATAATTTTTTTGGGGCTCAAATAATTCAGTTAAAAGGATGCATTGGACTTCTTGGCATAAAGTTGTGGTCCTCTGGGTGAAGGTGGACTTGGCTGCAAACTTATCCATGAAGCTATTATTGCCTTCTCCCATAAACTTTAGTGGAATTTTAGAAAAAAAGATAGCCTCTAGGCTAATTTTTTGATAGCTAAATACTACGAGGGTAAGCACCCTCTAATCTATACTTATAAAGTGGTGACTCCCCAGTTTGGAAAAGGCTTTGCTCCATTAAATGGGAGGTTGAATCTTGATATCTTGGGGTATAAATTTAGGATCTTCTTTTTTTTTGGCAAGACAACATTGGTGGTGGTTCTATTGATTCTTTTTTATCTACCCATTCTACTATGCTACTAAAGTTAACTCTTTGGCTTAATAACAAGTAGAATGATAGTAAACTTAGAATTTATTCTATCTCTCTATTTGATAAATTTAGATATTCCTATCTTTTCAACAAGCTTGATCAAATTCTTTTAAGCTATCTTATAATGGTGATTTTATTCTTAAAGAGGCTTGGAATTATATTAGAGATGCTCATATTTCTAATGTATTTATTAAACTTTGGAATTATATCATCCCTATCTCTTATTCTATCCTTGCTTGGAAAATTTTGACAAACTTCATTCCTCTTAATTCCTTACTCTGGGATAAAGGATTTCATTTTCCTTCCAAATGTTATTATTGTTTTCATTTCAAAAATGTTAATCATGTTTTTGTCAATGGTGCTATTGGCTCCAAATTATGGGTTTGGTATGATTTTTTTAATACTAACCATTTCCATGGCTTTCTTTCTTTATATCAACTTCTTGAAGCTTATTTCCACAAAACTGTGAAAGGTCATATCAAAGTTTTAATTGCCATTACCTTTATTTGGTTCAAATGGATGGATAGAAATGATGCTAAATATCATGGTATTCCTATGAATCATAAAAGGATTATTGCTAGAACCAAGAAAAATTCATGCTTTATTTAATGCTAATTTAATTAGTAACACACATTTTAGAGGTTGCAAATTTGTGGCCAAAAATTGGGTCTTTACCATGAGATCACCTACGTAAAGAAGATAGATTATATATTGGATAAAACTCATAATAATATTATTAAAATTAATCTTGATGGCTGTCTCTTAGAAACATTTGGTTGTGGTGGTATTTTTAGGGATTTTGAAGGTAATGTCATTTGTGCTTTTGCTTATCCTTTTAAAGCTTGTTCTATCTATGCTAAATTAATGGTTGTAAACAAAGCTATTGACATTTGTTTGCAAAAGGTTTCTTCAATATTTGGATTGAAGTTGATGCTCTTTTACTCATTGACATGCTGACTTCCACTAAGATGGGGAATGTAGATTTATTCTATCTTCTTAATCATACTAGAACACTCTCTCAAGTATGCTTTAAAATTTCTCATTTGGCATGAAGGAAATGTCTTTGTATATTTTTTGGCTAATCTAGGTGCTAAATTAAATGATCTCACTCTTTATGATCATCTTAATTTACCTAAACAATTATGAGGCTTAGTTAATCTGGAGAACACCAGATTACTTTATCTCAGAAAATAATTTTGCTTTATGTTTTTTTGGTTTTCTATGTTTTTATCTGTGTGCATTTTCATTTTGCATTCCTCGGTTCACTCTTTGTCTAGTTTGTCTTTGTAATATTTGGGAGATCTCTTTGAGGTGGTGGATTGCTGTTCGACCTCTGTTGTTGGAGAGGTGTTCTCATTGGCTAACTATTTTTTTTAGGGATCTGAATGTCAACACTTTATTCAAGTGCTTCCTTGAACTTGTGGTGGCCTCTTTATAGGTTATGCCTCTACCTGGTTTTGGTTTTTCCCTTTTCTTAATTGGTATTGATTTTGCCTATAATTTTTGCTGGCTATTTCCTTACTTAGGAAGGTTTTTCTGCTACTATTTTTGGGCCTGGTGGGTACTATTTGTTACTACCCTCTACCTAGTTGGCTTGGGTGGCTATTATTTGATGGCTACTCTTGATCTTTTCACTCTTGAGTTTGTGCTAGGCCTTTTGGTGGTTTTTGTCTCTTCATCCTTTTTAGGCTTGGTGGCTTTTGTTTGTTGGTGTCTCCCTTTACCTTATGGCTGAAAGGGTGCTAATTGGTGGTTTCTAGTAACCTGTTTTCTTTTTGGTACTAGTTTTTTTTATCCCTGGAGTCTAGAAGGGGCCTTGGTCTATTTTCCTTACCACTCTGGTTGGCTATTGGTGGTTGGGTGGTCCTCCCAGATTGCAAATATTTATTTAGTTGGGTGATTACCATTTGTTTATTTATTATTTTTGGTGGCTTCCTATTAGTTTGTCACTATGCCTATCTTTCTCTGTGTTGGGATTGCCTCCCCTTTGGACTGGCTACTTCGTTATCAGAGTTGGCTTATCTATTGCATTGTTAATTAGTTGGGTGGCTTTGTGGGCTGGCTGGTTTAGTTGGTTTTCATTTTGAACTATTATTAGCTAGTAAGGTTGCCTTTTTGGTGGTTTTTCTTTATTTTAGTTTTGGCCTTATGGTGGTTGTTTGTTGGTTGCTGATTCTGGTTGTTTGCTCACTTGGGTGGCTGTTATTTTTTCCTTGAGTGCTATTGTCTTAGTCTATTATTTTGGCTGAGGATTTGGATTGCTTTTGGTTTCTTTGGCTCCCTTTGTTTCTTGTGTCTTGCCTCTTGGTTGGTAGGGTGGGCTTGGCTGTTTTTCCTACTGCTCTTGGTGGTGATTTTTTGGTGTTTTTTGGATGCCCATTGGTCTCCTCATGGGTTCTTTTTCATCTCTGTAGTGCTGCTATTTTCCTGAGGCTATCTTTCTATCTCTGAAGGAGGTATTACGACTGCCATTTTATTTCATGCTCTAATGTCTAGGTTGGACTGGTGGTTGTTGTTAGTGTTGGCCTTGTTCTCTAATCTAGTTTGGAATTGCCAGTTTCTTGGTGCTAGTTGTAGGTTGACATTTTGGTTTTTTGTTGTTGCTTGTGGTTGTCTGGTGACACTAGTGGCTTTCTTGGTGAAATCTTGGCAGGTGCTCTTTCATTTCTATTGTGGTGGCTTTGTTGACGCTGCTTCCTTTCGGGCTTGGTGACCTTTAGTTGGTTGGGTGATTTGTGGACCAGCTATTTCTGTTGCTTGGGTAGCAGGTACTAGAGAATTGTTGACTTTCACTCTTTGGTTGATTTCCTTCGTTGAGGTAAGTGGGTGATGATGGTTGGGATGATTTCCCTATTATCTTTTGGCTGGTAGCAGCATATGTGATTGTAACCCTTCTTTTGAAGTCTGGATTGTTACATTTGTAGTTACCCCTTATGATGAAGGTGATTGAGCCCGAGCCTTATTTGAAATTTTCTCTTATATTTCTTTTTATTATGTGCTTAAGCTTGATTTTCTGTAGCTGTGCTAATTACATCTTCTATTTGCTTGCAATATTCTTTTACAGGTTCTTTGCAGGTTTCAGATCCTAGATGTGGATTATGCAACTCTCAAAAGACTTCTGATTCTAGTAGTGGGCTTTGGCTGATCCTCTTATTTACTATGTTATTGCTTAATTATTTTTGGGTCTTTTATTTCTTTTGCTTAGGTTTTTATTTCCTTGCTTCTGTTGTATTAGATAAGGGACTTTTGTCTCTTGGCTGAATGTAGCACTTTGAGCAATCATTAAGAAAATTTTTCCCTCTTAAGGAACTTGAACTCCTTTATTTGTGACAATAAAATTCTCCCCTCTATGAGTTTTCTTAAAAAAAACCCTAAACCCTAAACCCAAACCTAAACCTAAACCCTAAAACTAAAAACTAAAAAAAAATCTAAACTAATTAAAACTTAAAAAATCAAATAAATAAAAACTAAAAAACTTAAATAAAATAAATAAATAAAATAAAATAAAAATCTAACCTAAAACCTAAAATAAAATAAAATTAAAAAAAAACAAAATAAAACAAAAAATAAAATAAAAAATAAACTAAAACTAAAAAATAAAATAAACCTTAATAAAAAACCAAAATAAAATAAAAAACAAAAACTAAATAAAAATAAAATAAACAAAATAAAATAAAATAAAATAAAAAACCTAAAATAAAAAATAAAATAAACAAAATAAAATAAACCTAAACTAAAACTAAATAAATAACCTAAACCTAAACCTAAACTAAAATAAAATAAAAAAATAAACCTAAAATAAAATCCTAAACCTAAACCTAAAAATAAAATAAAATCCTAAACCTAAAAAAAATAAAATAAAATAAACTCAACTAAAAAATAAACCTAAACCTAAACATAAAACTAAAAAAAATCTAAATTAAAATAAAAAACTAAACTAAATAAAAAAAAATAAAAAATATAAAAATAAAAAATAAAGTAAACTAAATTAAATAATTAATAAACTAAATATACTAAGTAAACCTAAACCTATCAGTTTACTTAATTTAAAAAAAATCTTAAACCCTAAATCCTAAACACTAAACCCTAAACCTCAACCCTAAACCTACTATAGCAAACCCTATAAAACCTAAGCCTTAAACCCTAAACCCTAAAAGCATAAACCCTAAAATTGTAAACCTTAAACCCTAAACCCTAAACCCCAAAGCCTAAACCTAAACTTAAAGTAGCTAAATAAATTAAAACATAAACCTAAAACCTAAAACCTAAAATACCTAAACCTAAAACTAAACCTTAAGAATGGGCAGAACCATGACAGTAGGAACATCACCGTCAACCAGGCTCAATCTAAATTTGGCATTGGAGGCAAAGGTGGAGGCGGTGATTATCTCAGTGCTGGTGTGGGATCTAGAGGTGCTGGTGGATATTGAGGTGGTGGTCATAGCAGTGGTGGTTATGGAGGCAAGAGGAGCAACAGAGGTTACAGCCGTGGTGGTGACGATAGAAGAGATCAGGGATATGATGGTGGATCTCTCTATATGAGAGGCTAGGGTGGTTCAGATTGGAACCAGAGAAACTAAAGAACAGCCAATCCAATCTACTGTTATGAAACTGTCTTTCTAGTAGAGATGATTCTAGTTATCTGGTGTTTTTGATTTGATCTATGCGCGCTCATTTTTTATCTATGTCACCACTTGTGTCTTAGAAAACTTAGTGTGTTACTTGGTTGATAAAATTGAAAAGATAAAATGTTGAATCTGAATTTGTTCTCTATTAAAGAAAATAGATTCCAAAAACCCTAAACCCTAAACTAAAACTTGAGCCCTAAAACTAAAACCTAAACCCAACAATTTGTTAGAGCCTTTTGTTGTGCTGGATGAACCTTTGTTGATCCTTTTGGATTGGACTTTTTGGTTTCTGGTGGTTGGTGGTTACCTTTGGCCCCCTTTTGTGTGGTTATTTTGTCTTCTGGTGATTTGCATTGGATGTAGCTTATTTTTTCTTTTATTTTTCCTTCAGTTGATGGTTTCATTTCTGAGCTATTTAGACATTTGTGGTTGCTCACCCTGGTTTATATTCATGACTACTTATTGTTGGGACTTTGGATTGAGGGCTCCTATCATGGTTTTGTTGGTTGTTTTTGTATTAATTAGCATTGGTCTGGTGCTTGCTGATGGCTAGTTCTGGTTTTCCCTAGTTTAGAGCTTGGATGGGTATCTGGTTAATGGCTCTTGTTCATGTTCTGACTTTGTTCTAGCGTCTCTCTAGGTTATTGTGATTAGTCTATTTTGGTTTTTGTTTGGTGGTTTGGCTGCTAGTTGGTTGCTGCTCATTTACTTTTTGTTTAATGGTGCTACATCTGGAACTCTATCGACTATTGGCCTTAGATGTTTGTTTGTATCAGGTATGCTGGCTATGATGGCTTCTATGTTACTCACCACTTCTCTCGTTAGAAGCATTTCATATGATTGTAACACTTCTTTATGAAGTTTGGATGCTCATATTTATTGTTCCCCCTTGAGATGATCCTAACTGAGCTAGAGCCTTCTCTTTCTAAGCTCTCTCCTTTTCCTCTCTTTATCCTTATCTTTTTTAGCTATGACTTTTGCCTTTGTAGTGTTTTGCAAATTTCTTTTGCAGGTTAGAACTTTATAGAGGGAATGGTCATTGCTCAGTCCCAAGTGATGTTGTTGTGGATCTTGCTTATCTAGCTTTCTCAAAAGAATCATGAACTGCTGCTAATTCATCCTTTTACTATTTTTCAAGATTTATTTTAGTCTTACTTAGTGTATTTTTCTCATATGCTTTTAGGCTTGTATTTTACTTTATCTTTTCTAATGTACTTAGAAGGGGTTTAGTCTCTAGGTTTCTTATAGCTATGAGAGCAGTAGAATTTTAGAGCTTTACCCCTTTTAAGGATATTATATCTATTCCTTTATGGTAATAAAATTCAACTTTCCCAAAATAAAAACCCTAAACCCTAAACCCCTAAACCCCCAAAACCTAAACCCCAAACCTAACCCTAAAACAATAAACCTAAACCCTAAACTAAACCCTAAACTCTAAAACCTTAACCCTAAACCCTAAACTAACATTAAACCCTAAAGCTAAGGAACCTAAAACAAGCCCTAAACCCTAAACCCTAACCCTAAAATCTAAACCCTAAAAGCATAAAACTAATTCTAAACCTAAACCCTAACCCTAAACCTTAAATCCTAAACCCCAAACCTTAAACTAAACCTAAAGTAATTAAATAAATTAAAAAATAAACCTAAACCTTAAAACCTAATAAACCTAAACCTTTAGAATGGGGAGTACCTTGGTGGTAGGAACATCAACATTAACTAGGCTCAGTCTAGATCTGATTGTGGAGACAAAGGCGGAGGCGACTGTTATCATAGTGGTGGTGGGGTATCTGGAGGTGCTGGTGGATATGGAGGTGGTGGTTGGAGCAATGGTGGTTATGGAGGCTAAAGGAGTGACAGATGTTACAATCGTGGTGGTGGCGGAGGGAGAGATAGAGGATGTGATGGTCGATGATGTTCTGATGGGAACTGCAAAAATTGAAGAAAGGCCGATCCGATCTGCTGCTTATGAACTATATTTTTATAGTAGGGATGATTCTAGTTATCTAGTGTATTTGATTTGCTCTATGTGTGCTCATTTTTTATCTATGCCATCACTTGTCTCTTAGAAAACTTGGTGTGTTACTTGGTTGATGAAATCGTAAAGAAGAAATGTTGAATCTAAATTTATTCTCTGTTAAAATAAACCAAAAACCCTAAACCCTAAAAAAAAACTTGAACCCTAAACCCTAAACCCTAAACCTACATCCGTAAACCCTAAACCCTAAATCCTAAACCCTAAAAACCTAAACCCTAGACCATTAACCTAAACCATAAACCCTAAAATCCTAAACCCTAAACCCTAATCCCTAAACCTTAAAACCTACAATCTTGAACTCTAAACACTAATCCGCAAACCCTAAACCCTAAACCTAAATAAAATAAAAACCTAAACTAAAACCTAAACCTAAACCTAAACCTAAAAATAAAATAAAATAAAAAATAAAAACTAAAATAAATTAAAATAAATAAAAACTTGGACTAAACTAAAAAATAAAATAAATTGATGAATAAAACAAAAAATAAAATAAAACTAAATGTAAAAAATAAAATAAACATAAAATAAAATAAAATAAAAAAACTAAAAAAAAAATAAACCATAAAATAAAACCTAAACCCTAATCTAAAACAAAAAACCTAAACCAGAAATAAAAATAAAATAAAGAAAATAAAATAAAACTAAACCTAAACTAAAATAAACTAAACTAAAATAAATAAAACCTAAACCTAAATCTAAATTAAATAAAATAAAATAAACTAAAAATAAACCTAAATATAAGCTAAAAAAATAAAACCTAAAAATAAACCTAAAACTTAAACCTAAAAAAACTAAATAAAACCTAAACCTAAAAAAAAATCAAACCTAAAAAATAAAATAAAAATAAACTAAACTAAAAAAATATAAACCTAAACTTAAACTAAAATAAATAAATAAACATAAACTAAATAAAATAAACTAAAATAAAAATAAACCTAAATAAATAAAATAAAATAAAATAAAATAAATAAATAAAATCTAAATAAACTAAACCTACCGGTTTGCTACTTTAAAAACACATAAAACCTAAATCCTAAACCCTAAACCTACTACAACCCTAAAACCCTAAATAAAAAAACAAAACCTAAACCCTAAACCCAAACCTTAAAAAAAATAAACCCTAAATAAACCCTAGTATAAACCCTAAAATACAAACCTAACCCTAAACCCTAAACCCTAAACTAAACCTAAACTAAACTTAAAGTAACTAAATAAATTAAAAATAAACCTAAAACCTAATAAACCTAAACCTAAACTTAAACACTAATGGTATCTCATGGATGGGTCAAAATTATTTGTTAATTTCTGAGCTTTGGTTGCCCTCGGTTTTGGTGGCTCTCATCTTGTTGATCTCTTACTGTGTTGGTTTTACGATGGCCTAGTGATTAGCAAGCTTTAGAGCTTGCTTGTTTGCCTTTCCTCGTAGCATCTTTTTTTTTTCTTGTGAGGGTTTATTGGCTGATGGTTGCTTGATGGCTATGGTTTTTCTAGCATTTTAATTTTTGTTTTGGCTATATAGCATCATGATTATTCGTTGAGCCTGGCCATGGGCTTTGTTCCTTCTTAGGCTGAGTTACTCTCTCTGAAGCTGTTACCTACCATATAGTTTTCATTCCCCTTTTCTGGTGATTTATTGATGTTTTTTTGTGGTGTTTGCCTGTTTGCTAGATGGCTTCATGGCTTATCATTTCTCTTTATTGTTGGATGAACCTGTATGTGGCTTTGGTTATTCTTGGCTCTGTTTCTATTTCTGTTGATTCTTGCTACTATGGATGGTTGGGAGTCCTTGATGGCTGGTTGTAGCTGCGATGTTGGTTGGTGGTTCTGCAGAATTTTTGGTTCTTTACCATTTGTCTTTATTTGTTTTGTGTGGCTTTATGGTGGTTGTTTCATGGCTGTTGTCTTGTTTGGTTGGTTGCTTTGCTATAGTTTGGTTGGATGTTTTTCTAGTTAGTTACATATTTAATCTTAATGATAGACACTGGAACTTGGCTAGCTCTTGGTTATTGGCTATTATGGCTGTGATGTTTCCGCTATTATCCTTTTGGCTGGTAGCACCATATGTGATTATAGCCCTTCTTCTTAAGTTTGGATGGCCACATATCCTGTTGCCCCTTGAGATGAATGTGATTGAGCCTGAGCCTTATCTAAGATTTTTATCATTTTGTTTCTTTATGTACTTATCCTTATTTCTAGATGCTTTTCTATCTTAAGTTCTTTGGAGGTTTGTGGAAGGTTTGGGGTATGTGGTTTTTTGCATCTCTTAGAAGATTTTGGGATATAGATGGCTTTGGCTACCCTTCTTGGAATTTTGTGCTATTTCTTTCTTAGTTTTTTTCTTTTCTTTCTTTGGCTTTGGTTTTCTTGTAATAGGTAGGGGATTTATCTCTTTAGAATAATTGTAGCTCTTTGAATAGTAGTTTAGAGATTTATCCCCTTTAAGGACCTTGTATCCCTTTCTTTTTGGCAATAAAATTCTCCTACTTTTCATTTTAAAAAACCTAAGAATTGAGAACCTTGATGGCGAACATCACCGTCAGCGCTCGTCTAGATCTTGTAGTGGAGGCAAAGGCGGAGGCGGTGATTATCACAATGGTGGTTGGGGATCTCGAGGTGCTAGTGGATATGAAGGTGGTGGTTGAGTGCTGGTTGTTATGGAGGCGAGGAGCGGCGAAGGTTACAATAAGTGGTGGTGGAGGAGAGATGGATATGATGGTGGATCCCTACTGAGAGGGGGGGTGGTTTTGATAGAGCTGAGCGAAAAATGGCGATCCGATGTTTACTTATGGAACTACTGTCTTACTGAGAGAGCGACTCTAGTTATCTAGGGTTTTGATTTGCTCTATGCATGCTATTTTTTTATCAGTGTCATTGCTTGTGTCTTAGAAAACTTGGTGTGTTACTTGGTTGATAAATTCGAAAAGAAGAAATGTTGAATCTGAATTTGTTCACTATTAAAAAAATAACAAAACCCAAAGCCCTAAACTAAAATGTGAACCTACCCTAAACCCTAAACCCTAAACCTAAACACTAAATCCTAAAACCCTAAACCCTAAACCATAAACCCTAAAACCTAAATCATAAACCCTAAACCCTAAACCTAAAAACCCTAAATCTTAAACCCTAAACACTAAACTAACTTTGAAAACTAAAGGTAAAACCTAAACCTAAACTAAATAAAATGTAAAAATATATAAAAATAACCTAAACCAAAATAAAAAATAAAAGAAATATAAAATAAAACAAAAACAACTAAACCTAAACCTAAAAAGAAAATAAAATAAAAATAAACTAAACTAAAATAAAGAAATAAAATGTAAACTAAAAAAAAATAAAAACCTAAATAAAATAAAACTAAATAAAATAAACCTAAAAAATACCTATAAATAAAACCTAAAATAAATAAAAGTAAAACCTAAAAACAAAAAAAACTTAAACCTAAAATAAAAAAATAAAATAAACCTAAACTAAAACTAAAATAAACTAAACTAAAACAAATAAACCTAATAAAACCTAAAATAAACTAAACCTACACTTTAACCTAAATTAAATAAAATAAAATACTAAAAAATAAAACTAAACCTAAACTAAAAATAACACTAAAATAAACTTAAAATAAAACCTAAACCTAAACCTAAAGATAAAGAACCTAAACCTAAACCTAAAATAAAATAAAACTTAAACCTAAAATAAAATAAAATAAAACTAAAATAAACTTAACCTAAATCTAAACCTAAAGTAAACTAAAATAAAAAACCTAAACTATAATAAATAAAGTAAACTAAATAAAAATAAAATAAAGAAATAAAATAAAAAAATAAAATAAATAATATAAAATAAACTAAATAATCCTAAACCATTTTGTTTTAAAAAAATAACCCTAAACCCTAACCTACTGACTACCTGACCCTAAAAACTGACCTGACCCAAAACACTAAAAACTAAACCACAAAACCCTTAACCTAAACTAAATCCTAAACTTAAACTCTAGTTAAGAGAAAATAAAACCTTAAACCCTAAACTAAAATCAAACCCAAACCTAAACTAAACCAAATAAACCCTAAACCCCAAACATTAGGCCAAAACCCTAAAACTAAGCCAAACCCTAAAAACCAAAACATAATCTAAACCTAAACCCTAAAACTAATCTTAAATAAGAAAATAAAATAAAATAAAATAAACTAAAAACTAAACCTAAACCTAAACCTAAACCAAAATAAAAATAAAATGATAATAATAAACAAAATAAAATAAATAAAACCTAACTAAAAAATAAAAAATAAAAAAAAACCTAAATATATAAAACTAAACCTAAAATAAAATAAATAAACTGATCAAAAATAAAACTAAAAAAAAACCTAAACCTAAAATACATAAAAATAACAAAACTAAACTAAAAAAACTAAACTAAATAAAATAAAATATAAAAAATAAACAAATGTACTAAATAAACTAAATAAAATAAATAAAATCTAAACCTAAACAAATAAACTAAACCTAAACTAAACCTAAACTAAATAAAATAAAATAAACTAAAATAAACCTAAGCTAAACTTAAAAAATAAAACCTAAACCTAAACCTAAAAAAATAAATAAAATAAAAAATAAAATAAACCTAAACTAAACTTAACCTAAATAATAAACTAAACTAAAAAACTTAAACTAAATAAACAAACTAATAAAATAAACTAAATTAAATAAAATAAAATAATCCTAAATAAAAATAAAGAAACTAAAATAAATAAAAATAAATAAATAAACCACCTATTTTACTTTTTTAAAAAAAATCTAAACCATAAATAAAACCCAAAATAAACCTAAAATAAAAATCTAAAACCTAAACCTAAAAATAAAATAACCTAAACCTAAACCAAAAAAATAAAAACCATAAACCTAAATAAAATAATAAAATAACTAAACTAAAAATAAATAAACCTAAACTACCTAAAAATAAACTAAAATAAAAACCTAAACTAAAATAAATAAACTAAACTAAATAAAATAAAATAAATCTAAATAAAATAAAATATAATAAACTAAAATAAATAAAATAAACTCAATAAACCTAAACTGCATGTTTACTTAATTTTAAAAAATTAAAAATTAAAAAATTAAAAAATTACTAAACCAAACCCTAAAGCTAACCCCAAACCCTAAATCTAAATTTAAACAAAACCCTAAACCCAAACCTAAAATCCCAAATCCCTAAATCTCCTCAATGTTAAAAAGAAACCCTAAACTAAAATAAACCTAAACCACAAAACCTAAACCCTACCACACTACCCTAAACCTTAAACCCTAACCTAAAACTATAAAGCCAAGCTTAAAGGACCTAAATATAAAAATAAAATAAAATAAACTAAAAACCTAAACTAAAACTTAAACCTAAACTTAAACATAAACCTAAACCTAAAATTAAAAATTAAATAAAATAAAACATGAAAACCAAACTAAAATAAAATAAATAAAAACCTAAACTAATAAAAAATAAAATAAACCAAAATAAAATAAAAACTAAACATAAAATACAAGTAACATAAACTTAAGATAAAATAAAATAAAACTAAATAAAAAAACCTAAAAAAAATAAACCTAAAATTTAATAAAAATAACACCTAAATCCTAAACTAAAAAAAAACTAAACCTAAAATAAAAATAAAATAAACAAACTAAAATAAACTAAACTAAACTAAAATAAACTAAATTAAAATATTAAAACTTAAAAAAATAAACTAAACCTAAATAAACCTAAAATAAAAAACTAAACCTAAACTAAATAAATTAAATAAACTAAAATAAACTGGCTAAACTAAAATAAAATCTAAAATAAACTAAAATAACCTAAAACCTAAACCTAAAAATAAAATAAAACTAAACCAAAACCTAATAATAAAAATAAAACCTAAAATAAATAAAAAAAATAAAACTCAACTAAAAAATAAACTTAAACCTAAAAAATAAATAAAATAAAAACCTAAACTAAAATAAATAAACTTAATATAAATAAACTATCCTAAATAAAAAAATAAAATAAACTTATAAATAAAAATAAAATAAACTAAAATAAATAAATAAATAAATAAACTAAACCAATTGGTTTACTTAAATTTTTTTTTAAAAAAACCCTAAATACTAAACCTTAAACCCTAAACCCTAAACCTACAATGCTAAACACTAAACACTAAACCCTAAACCCTAAACAACCCTAAACCTACCATACCTAAAAACCAAAAACCTAAACTTTAAACCTACCCCAAACCCTAAACCTTAACCCTAAATCCTAAACCTTAAAGCATAAACCACTAAAACCCTAAACCCTAAACCCTAAATAAACCTAAACCCCAAAAACTAAAGTAATTAAATAAATGAATAAAGAAACCTAAACCCTATAACCTAACAAATCTAAACCTAAACTTAAACCATAACCTTGATAGTAGGAACATCACCATCAACTAGGCTCAGTCTAGACCTGACGGTGACGGTGAAGGCATAGGCAGTGATTATCGCAGTGGTGGTGGGTCATCTTAAGGTGCAGGTGGATATGGAGGTGGTGGTGGATCCCGCTACTCAAGAGGCTGGGTTAGTTTTGATGGGAACTAGAGAAATTGAGATCCGATCTGGAATACTATGTCCTTATAGAAGAGTTAGTTATGGATTTTGATTTACCCTATGCATGCTCATTTTTTATCTATGTTATCGCTTATGTCTTAGTAAACTTGGTGTGTTACTTGGTTGATGAAATCAAAAACAAGAAATGTTGAAATTGAATTTGTTCTCTTTTAAAATAAAATAAAATAAAAAAACCAAAAAATAAACCTAAAGAAAAAAACCTTAAACCCAAAACCTAAACTAAACCCTAAACCTAATGTAAACCTAAACTCTAAACTAACCCTAAATTAACCATAAACCCTAAACCTAAAAAAACCTAAACATAAACTAAATAAACCTAAAATAAAATAAATAAATAAATCAAAACAAAATAAAATAAAAAAATAAATAAAATAAACTAAACTAAAACTAAACTAAACCTAATATAAAATAAAATAAAAAATAAAACAAAATAAAATAAATAAAACCTAAACTAAACTAAAAAAGACCTAAATAAAATAAAATGTTATACCTAAAATAAAATAAATAAAATATAAAAGAATAAAAAAAAGAAAAAAAAAAATTAAAGTAAAACCTAAACCCTAGTAATAAAAACATAAACCTAAAATAAAAAAATAATAAACCTAAACCTAAACTAAAATAAATAAACTTAAACTAAAATAAACTAAACCTAAACCTAAACTAAATTAAATAAAATAAAATAAACTAAAAAATAAACCAAAACTAAATTAAAAATAAAACCTAAAAATAAACAAAATAAAACCTAAACTTGAGCTTAAAGAATAAAATTAAAGACTAAACCTAAACCTAAAGAAAAATAAAACTTAACTAAAACTACAATAAAATAAAACTAAACTAAAATAAAATAAATAAAATAAACTAAAATAAAATAAACCTAAATAAAATAAATAAACTAAATAAAATAACCTAAATAAAATAAAATAAAATAAATTAAAAAATCTAAAATAAACTAAACACATGGGTTGTTTGATTTATATAAATTAAAAAACCCTAAACCATAACAATCAACCACTGAGCCATAACCACTAAACCCAGAAACCAACCCTACCCTAAACCCTAAACCTAAACCCTAAACCAAAAACTAACTAACCTAAACCACCCTACCTTAAAACAAAACCTAAAAACTAAACCACTAAACTGACCCTAATCCCTGATCAACCCAAACCTAAAACAAACCTAAAACCTAACCACTCCTCTAAACCTAAATCTAATCCCCCTAAACCCTAAACCCTAAATGTTAAACCTAAACCTAAAGAAACTAAATAAATAAAAAATGAACATAAACCCAAAAAAAACCAAAAAAAAAACCTAAACCTAAACCCTAAAAATGGGCTGAACCTTGACGGGAACATCAATGTCAACTTGGCTTAGTCTAGATCTACCGATGGAGGAAAAGGTGGAGGCGTTGGTTATCACTGTGGTGGTGGGGGATTCGGAGGTGGTGGTGGCGTGGTGGTTATGGAGGTGGGAGGCGGAGATTACAAGTGGTGGTCACGGAGGGATAGGGGATGGATATAATGGCGGATCCAGCTACTGGTGGTTACGTGGGGCGGAGAAAGAAGAATGGCCGATCCAATCTGCTACTTATGGAATAGTGTCTTTACAGTAGAGACAGTTCTAGCTATCTAGGGTTTTGCTTTATGCATGATCATTTTTATCTATGTCATCGCTTGTGCCTTAGAAAACTTGGTCCGCTACTTGGTTGGTGAAATCGAAAAGAAGAAATGTTGAATATGAATTTGTTCTCTGTTAAAAAAAAACCTTAAACCCTAAACCCTAAACTAAAACCTAAATTCTAAACTTAAAACCTAAACCCTAAACCCTAAAACCATAAACCATAAAACATAAACCAAACCTAAACCAAACCTAAAACTAAAACCATAAACCCTAAACCCTAAACCAAACCCTAAACCTAAATCCCCAAACCTAAACCCTAAAAAAAACCACAATATAAAACACCTAAAACACCTTAAACCTATAAAACCCTAAACCTGAACACTAAACCTAAACCTACTAAACTCCTAAAACTGACTAAACCACTCTTAAACTGGCAAACTAAACCACACCCCACCTATTTAAAACTCCAAATCTGAGCCTAAACTAAACCTAGCCCTTTATCCTACTCTGGGCCCTAAGGCCTACTGGGCTGAGCCAACCTGGGCCCTGAGCTGAGCTAATGACTACCCAGGCCCTGGGCCACTGAGGCCACTATACCCAGGCTGAGCTGTGCCTGTAGGCTGAGCTGGCTGAGCCCATCTGAGGCCTGACTAGGCTGATCCTGTAAATCTGAGGCCCTGGGCCTGAGCTGGGCTAAATGGGCCAAACACTGAAACTGAACCTGGGCCTCCTGGGCCCTGGGCCCTGGGCCAGGCCCTGAGCTGAGCCTAAACTAACTGACCTAAATCTGGGCTATAGCTGACCTGGGCCCTAGGCCCTGGGCTAACTTAGCCACTGAGCTGAGCCAAACCTAAATCCCCCAACTAGGCCTGGGCCCTGAGCTGGGCTGAGGCTGTGCCACTGAGCTGGGCTGACCTAAACTGGGCCCTACTGACCCAGACCCAAACCCCAGATCTGGGCCAGGCCCTGAGCTGAGCTGGCCCCAAACAAACTAACTCCTGATCACTTAAACTGCTGGGCTAACCTGAGCCCTACCTATACCACTGGGCCCTAAACCTCTAAACCTAAACCTAGGCTATAAACCTAAATAATAAATAAACTGACCTATATTAATATAAATAAGATAAAACTAAACTAAACCTACTAAACTAAACTAAACTAAAATAAAATAATAAAACTGGACTAATAAATAAATAAAACCTAAAACTAAACTAAAAAAATAATAAATAAAAGACTAAATAAAATAAAACTAAACTAAATACATTAATTAAACCTAAAATATAATAAAATAAAACTAAAAAAAAACCTAATATAAACCTACACTAAAACCTAAAACCAAAATAAAAATAAAATAAATAAAATAAAAATAAAAAAAAACTAAATAAAATAAAACCTAAACCTAAAAATAAACAAAACTAAACCTAAACTAAACTAAATATAATAAACTAAATAAACCTAAACCTAACTAAAAATAAACCTAAAATAAACTAAAATAAAACCTAAAACCTAAACCTAAAAAAAAATAAAATAAAAACCTAATCCTAAACAAAATAAAATAAACTAAACCTAAATAAACTAAAATAAAACTAAACTAAAATAAAAAACCTAAACTAAAATAAAAATGACTAAAATAAAACACTAAAATAAAAAACTTAAAATAAAATAAAACTAATAAAAATGACCTAAATAAAATAAAAAAATAAAACTAAAATAAATACTAAACTAAAATAAATAAAACCTTTTTGCTTAATTTAAAAATTTAAAAATAAATAAATAAAAATAAAACCAAACCTACCACCCCAAAACCCTAAACCCTAAACCCTAAACCCCCAAACCATAAAATAAAAAACTAAACTAAACCCTAAACTAAACCCTAAACCACTAAACCTAAACCTTGCCTAACTAAAACCATAAACCCCTAAACCCTACCAACCTAAACAAACTCCTAAACCCTAAACCCAAATCTAAAACCTAAACCTAAATCAAAACCCCTACCTAACCTAAATGTGTTGGAGTGCTGGTGGATGATGGTGGATATGGAGGTGGTGGTTGGAGATCAGGAGGGATGCAGGAGGTGGATATGGAGATGGTGGTTATGGAGGAAAAATGAGTGATAGATTTTATAACCGTGGTGATGGTATAGGGATAGATTAGAGAAATGATGGAGGATCCCGGTACTCATGAGGCAAGGGTGGTCTGATGGGAACTGGGGAAATTGAAGAATGGTCTATTTGATCTGCTGCTCATGGAACTGGGACTTTATAGTTGAGACAATTCTAGTTATCTAGGGTATTTGATCTCATGTGCTCATTTTTATATATGTCGTAAACTATCTTAGAAAACTTGGTATGCTACTTGGTCAATGAAATCAAAAGAAGAAATGTTGAATCTAAATTTCTTCTCTTAAAAAAACCTTAAACCACAACCTAAAAAACAAAACCTAAAAAATAAACCTTAAACCACAAAACTCTAAACCCTAAACCCTAAACCCCACCTAACCTAAACCACTAAACTACCACTAAAATCCAAACCCTAAACCTAAATCTAAACCTAAACTAATTAAAATAAACCCTAAATAACCAACCCTAAACCTAAAATAAAATACATAAAATAAAACATAAAATAAAATAAAATAAAATGATAAAACCTAAACAAAATAAATCTAAAAAATAAAACCTAAAAATAAATAAAAATAAAAAACTAAAGCAAATAAATAAAATAAAACTAAAATAAGAAACTAAAGCCTAAATAAAATAAAACATAAAATAAACCTAAACTTGGACAAAAATAAAATAAAAACTTAAAAATAAAAAAAATAAACATAAACCTAAAAATAAAATTAAAAACTAAAATAAAATTGCATAAACCTACACATAATCAAAATATAAATTAAAATAAAATACAAATAAAATAAAACTTAAACCTAAATAAAATAAAATAAAAACCTAAGTAAAATAAAATATAATTGAGATAAAAAATATTAAATAAATGTGGGCTTGATTTGTTTTTTTTCTCTAAACCAAAATCCAAAACCCTGGCTCTAAATCCTGAGCCCTGATCCCTAAACTAACCACTGGCCATGAGCCTGCAACCCTAAACCTGCTTCCCTAGGCCACTGAGCCCTCTAAGCCACAAACAACCCACTGAGCTTTAACCCTAAACAGGCCTAGACCACTGAGCCACAGGCCTGAGCTCACAAATCCTGGGCTGGGCCACCCTAAAAGGCCTCTGCAACCAAACCTGGGCCTACCACTGAGACCAAACCCTAAACCCTGAAACTGAGGCTGAGCCCTGGGCCAGGCCCAAAGCTGGTGATCTAAACCTGTGGGCCACTGAGCACTAAAATCCTAAACCCTAAAGCTAACCTAAAAGCCAAACACTAAACCTTAGGCCTAAATTAAACCAACATTAAACTAATCTAAATCCTGCATTAACCCTGAAGGCCTGAGCCACAAAACCCAACCACAAACCTAAAAAACCAAAATAAAATAAATATAAAACCTAAACCTAAATATAATAATAATAAAATAAAATAAAAAACCTATAAACATAGATAAAACCAAATAAAATAAATAAAAGTAAAATAAAGTAAAATATAATAAATAAAATCTTAAACTAAACTAAAAATAAAATAAACTAAGAATAAAAAAAAATAAATTAATAATAAATGTAAAATAAAAAATAATAACCTTAAATAAATTATAATAAAACCTAAACCTAAAAATAAACCAATAAATAAAATAAATAAAACCTAAACCTAAAATAAACATAAAATAAAATAAATTGAAACCTAAACTAAAATAAACTAAACTAAAATAAATAAAACTTAAACCTAAACTTAAAATAAACTAAACCTAAACCTAAACTTAGACTAAATAAAATAAAATAAACTAAAAAAAAAACCTAAATAAAATAAAAGACTAAAATAAACAAAATAAAACCTAAAACCTAAACCAAAAATATAAAACCTAAACCTAAAATAAAATAAAACCTAAACCTAAAAAATAAAATAAACTCAACTAAAAAATAAACTTAAACCTAAACATAAACTAATAAACTAAAATAAAAATAAAAAATAATTAAACTAAATAAAAATAATAAATAAAATAAACCTAAATACAACTAGAAAATAAAGTAAACTAAAATAATTAAAAAATAAACTTAATGTACTAAATAAGCTAAACCTGATTTACTTAATTTTTTTAAAACAAAACATAAATCTTAAATCCTAAATAAACCCTAAACCAAAACAGTAAACCCTAAAGCTAAACCCTAACCAAACATTAAACCCTAAAAAACATAAGACTAACACTTTAAACCTAAACTCTAAACCTTAAACTTAAACCTAAACCCAACCCTAAATCCTAAACCTAAACCCCAAACCCAAGTAAACCTAAAGTAACTAAATAAATTATAAAAACTAAACCCAAACTAATAAACTAAACCTAAACCCAAACCTAAGAATGGGCAGAACCTTGATGGGGAACATGACCATCAACCAGATCAGTCTAGATCGTGGTGGAAGGTGGAGGTGGGTTATTGGTGGTGGGGATCGGATGCTAGTGGATATGGAGGTGGTGGTGAGTAGTGGTGGTTATGGTGGTGAGGAGGCGGAGGTTACCCTTTGTAATGGTGGGGGGGAGAGATGGATATGATGGTGGATCCCACTCGAGAGGGAGGGGTGGTTGATGAGCTGGAGAAATTAAAGAATGTCCAATCGATCTACT
The DNA here is from genome assembly GCA_021442155.1 of Cymbidium sinense. NCBI lineage: Eukaryota > Viridiplantae > Streptophyta > Magnoliopsida > Asparagales > Orchidaceae > Cymbidium > Cymbidium sinense. Next base: position 51,033,076 of record CM038220.1, on the reverse strand, counting down.
TGGGAACTATGTTTTTGTAGTAGAGACGGTTCTAGTTATCTAGGGTTTTGGATTTTCTATATGCGTGCTCATTTTTGAACTATGTTGTTTCTTGTGTCTTAGAAAACTTGGTGTGTTACTTGGTTGATGAATTATAAAAGAAGAATTATTGAATTTGAATTTATTCTCTATTAAACGAAACTAAAAACCTTAAACCCTAAACTAAAACATGAACCCTAAACCTAAAACCTAAACTCTATACCCTAAATCCTAAAAACCCTAAACCTTAAATCAAACCACTAAATCCACCCACTAAACCTAAAAAACCCCTAAACCTAAATCCCCACCCTAAACCATAAACCAAACCATAAACTAACCTATCATGACCATAAACCCTAAACCCTACCAAACCATAAAAACCTAAATAAGCCAGACTAAATAAAACTAAAAATAAAGATAAAATAAACTAAATAAAATAAAATATAATAAGATAAAACTAATTAAAATCTAAACCTAAACCTAAAGCTGCCTAAACCTAAATATAAAATAAAATAAAATAAAAACTAAAGATTAAATAAATAAAGACCAAAATAAAATAAATAAACCTAAATAAAATAAAACTAAACATAAAACAAATATAATAAACTTAATATAAAATAAAATAAAACTAAATAAAACCTAAACCTAAAATAAACATAAAATAAAACCTAAAAAAAATAAAATAAAATGTAAAATAAACTAAAAAAACATACCTCAGATAAATAAAATAAAATAAACTAAACCTAAACTAAAATAAATAAAACCTAAACCTAAACTAAAATAAACTAAACCATATCCTAAAATAAATAAAATAAAATAAACTAAAATAAACCTAAACTTAAACTAAAATAAAACCAAAATAAACCTGAATAAATACATAAAACCTAACTTACTAAAATAAAATAAAACCTAAACATAAAATAAAATAAAAAATAAACTAAATAAACATAAACCAAACTAAACTAAAACTAAAATAAAAAACCTAAACTAAAATAAATAAACTTGAAAAATAAACTAAATAAATAAATAAAATAAACAAAATGGAAAAAATTAAAACTGATTGGTTTGCTTTTTTAAAAACCCTAAACCCTGAAGCTGAGCTGACCCTAAATCCTGAGCCTAACTCCTAATGACAAACCCTAGGCCAACCACAGGCCCTGAAAGGCCCAAAGGCTAGGCCTGACCTGAGCCTGGAGCCACTGACCCAGGTTGATCAAAACAGGCCCCAAACCTTGAGCCAGCCCAAACTACAGGCTATCATGAGCACTGAGCCCTGGGCCTAAACCTGGGCCTGACCACAGGCTAAAGGCCCAAAACCAGGCCACTGAGCTCACCCAAACCTAACCCTGGCTGAAAGACCTAAAAAAACCTAAACTAAATTAAATAAGAGGCCTAATAAAAATTAATAAAGATAAAAAATAAACTAAAACCTGAACCTAAAAAATAATAGATTAAAAAATAAAATACTAAAATAGATAAATAAAAAACATAAATTAAACTAAAATAAAATAAACCAAGAATTATAAAATCTAAATAAAATAAAACTAAATGTAAAATAAAATAAATAACTAATAATAAGATAATAAAACTAAATAAAACCTAAACCTAAAAAAAATAAACCTAAAATAAATAAAAAAATAAAGCCTAAACTAAAAAAAATAAACCTAAAATAAAAAATAAAATAATAAAATAAAATAAACCTAAAATAAACTAAAATAAATAACAACTAAACCTAAACTTAAGATAAACCTAAACATAAACTAAACTAAATAAAATAAAATAAACTAAAAATAAACTAAACCTAAAACCTAAAAAAATAAAATAAAACTTTAACCTAAACTAAACCTACAAATTAAAATAAAACCTAAACAAAGAATAAAATAAAATAAAACTCATAAAGTAAACTAAACCTAAGCTAAAAAGATAAAACTTAAAAATAAACTAAAATAAAACCCAAAACTAATCAAAAATAAAATATAAACTGAACTAAACCTAAAATAAAAAATAAAACCTAAAAAAGAAAAAAACTCACTAAAAAAATAAACCTAAGATAAACCTAAACCTAAAATAAACAAAAAATAAAAAACCTAAACTAAAATAAACCAAGATAAATACTAAATTTAAAAATAAAAATAAACCTAATAAAATAAATATAAAATAAAAATAAATAAACCTAATCCTTAGTTTACTTAATTTAAAACCTAAACAAAGTAACCTAACCCCTATGCTGCAAACTAAACCTGCAACCCTCATACTCACAACCCTAAAACCCTAATCCCTAAAATCACCACTAAACCCTAAACCCTAAACCCTACTAACCTAAACAACCACAAACCCTACAACTTTAAAATCCTAAACCCTATCTGGCCAAACCTAAACCAAACCCCACCCAAACTAAACCTAAAGTAACTAAATAAATTAAAATAAACCTAAACCACAAAACCTAATAAACTTAGAAACTTAAACCCAGAATGGCGGGAACCTTCATGGGAACATCATCAAGCTAGTTTAGATCTAGCGTGGAGGAGAAGTGCTATTAGAGTGGTGGTGGGGATCTGAGGCTGGTGGATATGGAAGTGGTGGTTGGAGCAGTGGTGGTTATGGAGGCAGGAGGAGGGACATAGGTTACATTCGTGGTGGTGGTGAAGCGAGAGATCGAGGATATGATGGTGGATCCGCTACTCGAGGTTGGGGGGTTGTTGATGGGAACTAGAAATTAAGAACGGTCGATCCGATCATTTACAGCTATGTCTTTCATAAAGGCGGTTCTAATTTTCTAGGGTTTTGATTTGCTCTATATGTGCTCATTTTTATCTATGTCATGCTTGTGTCTTAGAGAACTTGGTGTGTTACTTGGTGATGAAATAAAAGAAGAAATGTTGAATGTGGATATGTTCTCTTAAAAAAACCAAAACCCTAAACCCTAAACTAAAACTGAACCTAATCTAAAATTAAACTCTAAACCCTAATATATATATATATATATATATATAATATAATATATATATATATATATAATAAAAATAACCATAACTCAAAATGATGAAACCCTAAAACCTAACCTACAACCCTACCCTAAACCATAACTCCAAACCCACCTAATACCCAAAAATAAACTAATAAAACATGAAACTAATTAACTAAAATTAAAACTAATAAATAATAAACTAATAAACTAATAATAAAACTAATAATAAACTAAAAGCTAATTAAAACTAACTAAACTAACTATAATAACTAAAAACTAATTAATAAATAACAAAAAAAACTAACTAATAAACAAAGATAATTAAATTAAACATAAACAAAGAACCCCACTAATAAACTAATAAAAAATAAATAAACTAAACTAAACCAATAACTAAAAACAAATAAATAACTAAACTAAACCATAATAAATAATAACTAATAAAACTAAATAAACTAAAATAAACATAACTAACTAAAATATAAGTAATAAAAAACTAAACAATAACTAAACTAAGTAAACTAAAATTACTAACTAATAAACTAAAACTAATATGATAAATAACTAATAAATAATTAATAATAACTAACTAATAATAAACTAAAACTAATAAACTAATAAACAAACTAAATAATAACTAACTAATAATAAAATTAATAAAACTAAATAAAATAATAATAACTAACTAAACCTAATAAACTAATAATAAACTAAACTAAATAAAAAATAATACTAAACTAATAATAATAATATAATAATTAACTAAACTAATTATAAACTAAATAATAAATAAAACTAAATAAATAAAAAAACCTAATAAATAAAACATAATATAAACTAATTAATAATAATAAACTAATAACTAACTAAACTAATAAAGTAATAATAATAATAATAAAATAAACTAACTAAAACTAATAATAACTAAAAATACTAAATAATAATAAAACAATAACATTAATAAAAGTAATCAAAATAATAATAAACTAAATAATAATAAAAAAAAAATTAAAACTAAACTAACTAACATTAAACTAACTAAACTAATAAAATAATAATTAAATAAAAACTAATAAAACTAATAATAACTAACTAATAATAATAATATAATAATAACTAAACTAACTAAATAAAATAATAATAATAAAATAATAATAATAATAATAATAATATAATAATAATAATAATAGTAATAATAATAATAATAATAATAATAATAATAATAAAAACTAAATAAACTAAACACTAAACTAAAATAAATTAATAAAACTAATATTAATAAAACTAATAATAAAACTAAAATAATAAAACTAAATAATAACTAATAAAAACTAATAAACTAATAATAAAACTAAACAAAAACTAACTAATAAAACTTAATAAACTAATAAATAATAAACTAAAAAAATAATAACTATTAAAAAATTAAAACTAATAATAAACTAAATAAAACTAATAAGACATAAACTAATAACTAAACTAATAACTAATAAACTAATAAACTAAAATAATAAACTAACTAACTAAACTAAATAATAATAAGCAATTATAATAACCTAAAATATAAACCTAAACTAAATCCTACTAAACTAAACTAAATAAAATAAAATAAAATAAAAATAATCTAAAATAAAATAAATAAAACTAAACCAAAAAATAAAATAAACCTAAAATAAAAACCTAAATAAAATAAAACCTAAATGTAAAATGCACAAATAAAAATTGAAACTAAATAAAACCTAAAATCAAAATTCCATAAAACTAAAAAAAAAACCTCATAAATAAACCAAAATAAAATAAACTAAATAAACAAAATACCTAAAATAAAGATAAAAAATATAAACTAAAAGAAAAATAAAAATAAAATAAAATAAATAAAACAAATAAATAAAATAAAAAATGAATCTAAAACTAAAAAAAATCTAAAATAAATAAATAAAAAAACTAAACTAAAATAAAAAAAACTAAATAAATAAAACATCTAAAACTTAAACCTAAAAACTAAATAAAATAAACTAAAAAAATAAACCTAAACTAAACTAAAAATTAAACCTAAAATAAAACATAAACCTAACTAAAAACCTAAAAAAATAAAAATAAAATCTAAACAAAAATAAAATAAAATAAAACTAATTGAAGAAACAACTTACTAAACCTAAAAAAATAAAATTATAACCTAAACCTAACCCTAAATAAAAATAAAACCTAAACCTAAAAATAAAATAAAATAAATCTAAACTAAAAATAAAAACTAAACCTAAATAATAATCTAAAATAAAACCTAGATTAAAATAAAAGCTAAATAAAAAATAAAATAAACTAAATAAAAATAAAATAAATAAATAAATAAAAATAAACTAAGTAAACATACTTTATGGTTTGCTTATTTAAAAAAATTAAAATAAAATAAAAACCACTAAACCCTAAAACTGAAACCACAACTACCAAACCCTAAACCCTAAACCCTAAACCCTACCCTAAACCCTACTAAACCTAAACTACTAAACCTACCAAACCTACCCAACTAAAGCAAAAAAAACTAAAAACTTAGATAAAAAAAAAAACATAAACATGATAAAATAAAAAATAAAACCTAAATTAAAACCTAAACCTAAACTAAAAATAAAATATAATAAAATATAAATTTAAAATAAAAATAAAACTTAAAACTAAACTAAAAAAATAAAAAAGCTAAAAGAAAAATAAATAAAATAAAACCTAAATAAAATAAAAATGCCTAAATAAAATAAAATAAAAATAAAATCCTAAACCTAAAAAATAAACTTAAAAAAAACATTCCTAAAAAAAAAACCTAAACATAAGATCAAATAATATAAAAAAGCTAAAATAAACTAAATAAATAAATAAAATGGGCTAAAATAAACCTAAGAATAAAAACTTAAATAAAATAAAATATACATAAAATAAAAATAAAATAAAAAATAAACTAAAATAAAATAAAATAAAACTAAATAAAATCTAAACCTAAAAAAAAAATAAAACCTAAAAAATAAATAAAAAATAAAACTAAACCCTAAACTATAAAAACAAACTATAATAAAATAAAATAAATAAAATAAATAAACTAAACTAAAATAAAAACATAAAACTAAACCTAAAATAATAAAATAAAAAACCTAAACCTAAACAAACATAAAATTAAAATAAACCTAAAAAAATAAAATTAAAATAATGCTAAATAAACCTAAACTAAACCACAAAATAAACTAAAATAACCTAAAGACAAATAAACTAAACTAAATATTAAAAATAACATATAAAAATAAAAAATAAAATAAAATAATAAAATAAACTAAATAAACTAAACTCTGGGTTTGCTTAATTTTTTTTAAAACTATAAATGCTAAACTAAACCATAAACCCTACCACAAAAACTACCTACCCTAAACCTCCTAACACCTAAACCTAACTACACACTAAACCTGATTAAATAAAACCAAAAATAAATATTAAAACCTAAACATAAATAAAAAATAAAATAAATAAACCTAAATTAAAATAAAATAAAAACTAAAATAAAATAAGTAAAAAAAAACTTGAAAATAAAATAAACATAATAAAAACCTAAATAAAATAAAACATTAAATAAAATAAATAAATAAACCAAAATAAAATAAAATAAAACTAAATAAAACCTAAACTAAAAAACCAAAAAATAAATAAAAATATAACCTAAATCCTCACTAAAGAAAAAAACTAAAATAAAAATAAATAAAATAAATATGAACTAAAATAAAATAAATAAACCTAAACTAAACCTAAAATAAAGTAAATCAAAACCTAAACCTAAACTAAATAAAATATAATTAACTAAAATAAACCTAAACTAAAAAATAAAACCTAAAATAAACCAAAATGTAATCTAAAATATAATAAAACCAAAATCTAAACCTAAAATAAAAAATAAACCTAAACCTAGGTATAAAATAAAATAAAACTAAAATAAAATATAAACTAAACCTAAAAATAAACTAAAATAAAACCTAAACTAATTAATCATAATAAGTAAACTAAATAAATAAAAATAAAAATAAACCTGGATAAGATATTGGATAAATAAATAAACCTAAACTCTTTGGTTTAAAAGGCCCTAAATGCTAGGCCCTGACTGCCCTAGATCCAGGCCTAGGCCAAGACCAGGCCACTGGGCCTACTGAGCCATGGATGCACCAGGCCATAGGCCACATGCCCAGGCCTGGGCCTAAACTGGGCTAAAGGCGCCCTAAACCAGGCCAGGCCCTACTAATGTAAACCCTAGGCCCTAAAGGCTGAGCCTAAACTATCATAACTGATTGACCCTGACCCACTGAGCCTAACCTGACCCTAAAGGCATAAATATAAACCCTAAACTAAACCCTGACCACCCACCTCAGACCTAAAACAAAGACCCTCAGCCCTAAACCCAGGCCACAAACCCTGAACCAAAATGAGCCATGAGCCAAAACTTAGAGTTAAAACCTACTAAATAAAATCTAAAATAAATAAATAAAAAAACTAAATAAAATAGATAAAATAAAATAAAAACCTAAGCTAAACATAAACCTCAAATAAAATAAACTAAAATAAAATAAATAAATCAGACCTAAACTAAAAAATAAATACCTCAAAATAAAATAATAAATTAAGTAAACATAAAAATAATAAACTTGAAATAAAATAAAAAAAAAATTAAATAAAAACTAAACTTAAAATTAAACATAAAATAAAACCTAAAACTAAATAAAAATAAAACCTAAACCAAACTAAAATAAATCATGAACCTTAAATAAATAAAATAAATAAAATAAAATAATCCTAAACCTAAACTAAATTAAAAACTAAAAATAAATAAAACCTAAACCTAAACTTAAAATAAATAAACCAAACCTAAACTAAACTAAAAAATAATAAACTAAAATAAAACTAAATGTAAACTAAAATAAATAAAAATAAACCTAAAATAAAATCCTACCCTAAACTAAAATATAATAAAATCATAAAAAACTAAAATAAAAATAAAACTTAAACCTAAATAAATATAAAATAAAACCCCTAAAATAAACCTTAAAACCTAAAATAAACTAAAATAAAACATTAAAATGAACTAAACTAAATAAAATAAAAAAAAAGTAAACTAAAATAAATAAAATAAACTAAATATACTACATAATCCTAAACACTTTTGCTTAATTAAAAAACCATAAACTCAAAATCCAAAACACCTGAGCCAACCTACCCTACTGAAACCCCCAACCACACTAAACCCTAAACCCACAAACTCTAACCCTGCCCTAAACCTTAAAGCATAAACCTTAAAACCCACACAAATCCTAAACCCACACAACCCTAAACCACAAACCCCCACCCCAAACTAAACCTAAAGTAACTAAATAAATCAAAAAATAAACCTAAACCCTAAAACCTAATAAACCTAAACCTAAACCTAAACCCTAAGAATGGTTAGAACCTTGACGATAGGAACTTCACCATCAACCAGGCTCAGTCTAGCTCTGGAAGTGGAGGCGAAGGTGGAGGCAGTGGTTATCCTAATGGTTGTGGGGTATCTGGAGGCATTGGTGGATATGGAGGTGGTGGTCACAGTATGGTGATTTTAGAGGTGGGTGGAGCGACGAAGGTTACAGTTGTGGTGGTGGCAGAGGGAGAGATCAAGGATATGATGGTGGATCTGCTACTTGAGATCACAGGGTAGTTTTAATGGGAACTAAAGAAATTGAAGAACGATCCATTCGATCTACTGCTTATGGAACCATGTCTTTATCGTAGAGTCAATTTTAGTTATCTAGGGTTTTTAATTTGCTCTATGTGTGCTCATTTTTTATCTCTGTCATCACTTGTGCTTTAAAAAACTTGGTGTGATACTTGGTTGAGGAAATCAAGAAGAAGAAATGTTGAATCTAAATTTGTTCCCTATTAAAAAAACCAAAAACTCTAAACACTAAACTAAAACCTAAACTTGATAATTTGTAGAGCATTTTGCTGTGCTGGCTGAATCTTTGTTGATGCTTTTGGATTGGACTTTTTGGTTTTTGGTGGTTGGTGGCTACCTTTCAACCCTTTTGAGTGGTTATTTTTTTTTCTTGGTGATTTGCACTAGTGCCTTATGTTTCTTCAATTGATGGTTTCATTTTTTAAGCTATTTAGTCATTTGTGGTTGCTCACCGTTAAGCTTGGGCTTATTGTGGGACTTTGTCTTGAGGCTCTATCTTGGTTTTGTTGGTTATTTCTCTATTAATTAGCATTGGTGCTGGCGATGGCTAGTTAGTTTTCCCTAGTTTGGAGTTTAGATGGGTATTTGGTTAGTGGCTGTTGTTGGTGTTCAAACTTTGTTCTGGCCTCTCTCTAGGTTATTGTGATTAGTCAATTATGGTTTTCATTGGGTGGTTTGACTGCTAGCTGGTTGCTGGCGGTTGCTCTTTGTTTAATGGTGATGGATCTAGAACTCTATGGACTACTGGCCTTGGATGTTTGCTTGTATCAGGTATGTTGGCTATGATGGCTTTGATGTTACTCACCTCTTCTCTCTACCAGGTAGCATTACATACGATTGTAACCCTTCTTTATGAAGTTTGGATGATCATATGTATTGTTGCCCCTTAAGATGATCCTAACTTAGCCTGAGCCTTCTCTTTCTCAACTCTCTCATTTTCCTCTCTTTACCCTTATTTTTTTAGCTATAATTTGTTCCCTTGTAGTGTTTTGCAGATTTTTTTTACATGTTGGAACTCTATAGAGGGAATGGTCATTGCTCAGTCAACCTAAGTATTATTATTGTGGATATTGCTTATCTTGCTTTCTTAATAGAATCATGAACTACTGTTGACTCATCCTTTTTCAATTTTTAGGATTTGCTTTAGTTTTACTTTGTCTTTTTCTTTTATGCTTTGTGGGTGCTATATTTGCTCTTTTATTTTCTTTTCTTTTTCTAATGTACTTAGATGGGGGTTTAGATCTCTAGGTTTCTTATATCTCTAAGAGTACTAGACTTTTAGAGTGTTACCTCTTTTAAGGACATTATAACTTTTCCATTTATGGTAATAAAATTCTAACTTTTTCCAAGAAAAAAACCCTATACCCTAAACAACCCTAAACCCTAAAACCATAAACCCTAGACCCTAATCCCAAACCCTAAACCTTAAACCCTAAACCCTAAACCTAAAACCCTAAATTCTAAACCCTAAACTAACCTAAAGCCTAAACTAACACTAAACCCTAAACCTAAACCTAAACCCTAAAAAACAAAATCAAACCATAAACCCTAAACTAAAATCATAAACCCTAAACTTAAACCCAAAGTAACTAAATAAATTTAAAAAATAAACCTAAACCCTAAGAATAGGTAGAACCTTGATGGTAGGAACATCAACGTCTACTAGGTTCAGTCTAGATATGGTAGTCGAGGTGTCAGTAGAGGTGGCAGTTATCAATGGAGGTGGGCAATCTAGAGGTGCTGGTGGATATAGAGGTGGTGGTCAGAGCAATGGTGGTTATGGAGGGAGGGAGGAGCAACAAAGTTGACCATAGTGGTGGCGGAGGGAGATCAAGGATATGATGGTGGATCTCGCTACTTGAGAGGCGAGGTGGTTCATGGGGTGGGCGAAGAATGGTGATCCGATGCTTATGGAACTATGTCTTTATAGTAGAGGCAGTTCTAATTATCTAGGTTTTTGGTTTGCTCTATGCTCATATTTTATGTCATCTTATGTCTTAGAAAACTTGGTGTGTTACTTGATGAAATCGAATAGAAGAAATGTTGAATCTAAATTTGATCTCTATTAAAACCAAAACCCTAAACCCTAAACCTAAACCCAAAATCTAAACCCAATCTAAATACAAAATAAATCTAAACCATAAACCTAAACCCACAACCAATTCTCCAAACCCTCCTAAACCACTATACCAAACTAAACTGAGCCCCAAACTATAAACTAAAACTTCATAAAATAAATAAACCTAAAATAAATAAAAATAAACTAAACCTAAATAAAATAATAAAATAAAATAAAATAACATTAAATAAACTAAACTAAACCTAAACCTAAATATAAAATAAATAAAATAAAATAAATAAACATAAACTAAAATAAAAACCTGAATAAAACCAAATAAAATAAAATAAAACTTAAAATAAAATATAAACCTAAAAAGATAAACCTTAAAATAAAATCTAAACACTAAACTAAAAAATAAACCTAAAGTAAAAATAAAATAAATAAAATCAAATAAACTTAAACTAAACTAAAATAAATAAAACCAAACCTACCTCTAAATAAAATCAACTAAAGAAACTAAACCTACTAAACCTAAAATAAACCTAAAATGTCCTAAAACCTAAAATATAAAGATAAAAACTGAGCTAAATCTAAACCTAAAATAAATAAACTCATAAATAAACCTAAAAAATAAACTTAAAAATAACTAAAAAAACTAAATTAAAATAAATAAACCTAAGTTAAAATAAACTAAACTAAATAAAATAAAATAAAAAAAATAAAATAAATAAAAATAAACTAAATAAACACACACTGGTTTACTTAATTTAAGAAAAATCATAAACTACTAAATCTAAACCCTAACTAAAACCACAAAACCACCCCCAAACCTAAACCTTAAAAGCGTAAACCCTAAACCCTAAACCTAAACTCTAAACCCTATAAACCTCAAACCTAAACTAAACCTAACTAAATAAATTAAAAAATAAACCTAAACCCCAAAACCTAATAAACCTAAACTTAAACCTAATCTTTAAGAATGGTATCTCCTTCTGATGGAGGTCATGATTATTTCTAGTTGGTACTACTGAACTTTGGTTGCCCTCTAGTTTTGGTGCTCTCTCCTCTTGTTGGTCTCCTATTGTGTTGGTTTTAGGATGGTCTACTAATTGGCAGGCTTTGGAGCTTACTTGTTTTCCTTTTCCCAAGCCTCTTTTTTTTCCCCGTGAGGGTTGCTTGATGGTTGGGGTTTTTTATCCAGCCTTTTGCTTTCATTTTTAGCTATATGGCATCATGATTATTGGTTGAGCCTGGCCATGGGATTTGTTCCTTCTTGGGTTGAGTTACTCTCTGGAGTTGTTACCTACCATCTAGTTTTAGTTCCCCTTTTATGGTGGTTTTTTTGAAGTTTTTTTATGGTTTTTGCCTGTTGGATGAATGGCCCATTGGCTTGTCATTTCATTCTATTGTGGGATAAACTTGTATGTGGTTTTGGATGTTCTTGGATCTGTTGCTATTTCTGTTGATTCTTGTTAATATGGTTGGCTAGGTGGCCTTGATGGTTGGTTGCAGCTGTGATGTTGGTTGGTGGATCTACAAATTTTTGGTTCTTTACCTTTGGTCTTTGTTTGTTTTGGGTGGCTTTGATGGTGGCTATTTCTTGGCTACTATCTTGTTTAGTTGGTTGCTTTACTATAGTTTGGTTGTATGTTTTGTTGATTAGTTACTTATTTAATCTTGATGATAGATACTAGAACTTAGCTAGCTCTTTGTTGTTGGATTTTTGGTTTAATCAAGGTAAGTTGGCTATGATGGTTGGGTTGTTTCCCCTATTATCCTTTTGGGTAGTAGCACCATATGTGATTGTAACCCTTCTTTTGAAGTTTGGATGCTCACATATCTTGTTGCCCCTTGAGATGAATGTGGCTTAGCCTGAGCCTTATCAAAGAATTTTATCATTTTGTTCCTTTTGTGTACTTAGCTTGTCCTTATTTCTAGATGCTTATCTCTATCTTAAGTTCTTTGCAAGTTTGTGGTAGGTTTGGGGCTATAGGTGGTTTGTGCATCTCTTAGAAGATTTCGAGATAAAGATGGCTTTGGTTGCCCTTCTTGCAATTTTGTGCTATTTCTTTCTTAATTTTTGTCTTTTCTTTTTTTTTTCTTTGGTTTTCTTGTAATAGGTAGGGCATTTACCTCTTTAGGATAATTATAGCTCTCTAAGCTATAGTTTAGAGATTTATCACTTTTAAGGACCTTTTATCTCTTTCTTTCTGGCAATAAATTTCTCCTACTTTTGATTTAAAAAAAACCCTAAGAATGGGCAGAACCTTGATGACAGGAACATCACCGTCAACCAGGCTCAGTCAAGATCTGGTAGTGGAGGTGAACGCGGAGGCAGCGGTTATCATAATGGTGGTGGGGGATCTAGAGGTACTAGTAGATATGGAGGTGGTGGTTATGGAGGTAGGAGGAGCAACGAAGGTTACAACCATGGTGATAGCAGAGGGAGAGATCAAAGATATGATGGTAGATCCCGCTACTCAAAAGGCTGTAGTGGTTTTGATGGGAATTGGAGAAACTAAAAACTGGCCAATCTGATCTGCTGTTTATGGAACTATGTCTTTACAGTAGAGACAATTCTAGTTATCTAAGGTTTTTAATATGCTCTATGCATTCTGATTTTTTATCTATGTCGTGGCTTATATTTTAGAAAACTTAGTGTGTTACTTGGTTGATGAATTCAAAAAGAAGAAATGTTTATTCTGAATTTATTCTCTGTTGAAAAATAAATACCAAAAATCCTAAACCCTAAACTAAAACTTGAACCTTAATCCTAAAACCTAAACCCTAAACCCTAAACCCTAAATTAAAAAAAAACTAAACCCTAAACCCTATACCTGGAGCCCATGCATGCCTTTCCCTCTCAGCTTCCTAGTGTTCAAGAAACCCTCATTTCTTTATCTTTTACACGGATCCTTGATGATCTTCACTGGTAAGGCTCTCATTCCTTAGCCTTTGGCCAATTCCCCTCTTCTTCACTAGTTCGAATGGCTGTCTTGGAGTCAGATCTAGTGTCTAGAAAGGCTAAACTGATGCCTAAAGCTGCTCCTCCTAGGATTGATGATTTCTTGGGTAAATCTAAGGTTGCTTCTTCCAAATCCTTCAAAGATGCCTTATCTGGTAAAGATGATCCAACCTCCCCTAAATTTTTGATTAATCTGGTCCATACAACATTTAAAGGACTCAGATAATGTGTGTTTATTTGGATATTCAAAAC
>CM038220.1:49609777-49658808 GCA_021442155.1 Cymbidium sinense | reverse complement strand
TTGCTTCGTTCGGTTACGTAGCTAAAAGAAAACTACATGCTACTAATTTAAAAAAAGAAAAGAAAACATAAACCTAAAATAAAAATAAAAAATAAAATAATATAAAGCTAAACCTAAAAGAAACTAAACTAAAATAAATAAAACCTAAACCTAAACATAAAATAAACTAAACCTAAACCCTAAACAAAATAAAATATAATAAACTAAAAATAAACATAATCCTAAACTAAAAAATAAAACCTAAAAATAAACCTAAAATAAAAACCTAAAACCTAAACCTAAAAAAAATAAAATAAAAACCTATACCTAAACCTTAAAATAAAAAATAAAACCCAAACCTAAAAAAGAAAATGTAAATAAAACTCAACTAAAAAATAAACCTAAGCCTAAAACCCAAACTTAAATTCTAAACTAAAATATAAAACCTAAACTAAAATAAAAAAGCCTAAAATAAATAAACTAAACTAAATCAAAATAAAAAGTAAACATAAATAAAAATAAAAAATAAAATAAATAAACTATATAAACAAAAGAAGAAATGTTGAATCTGAATTTATTATCTATTAAAAAAACCAAAAACTCTAAGCCCTAAACTAAAATCCCTAAACTAAACCCAACCTACCTAAAATAAACCAAAAACACTAAAACCCTAATCATCAATTCCTTAACCCTTAAACCTAAACCCTAAACCCCAAACCCTAACCCATAAACCTTAAACAAAAAAAAATGATAAACTTTAAACTCTAAACCCCAAATCCCAAACCTTAAACCCTAAAAAGCTATAAACCTTAACCTAATCTAAATAAAACTTAAAAATAAAATAAATAAATAAAATCTAAACCAAAATAAAATGAAAAAATATAATAAAATAAAAACATAAACTAAAACCTAAACCTAAACCTAAAATTAAACATAAACTTAAAAAGAAAATAAAAAATAAAAAAAAAATTAAAACTAAAAAATAAAATAAATAAAACCTAAACTAAACTAAAATGAGAAACTTAATAAAATAAAACTAAATAAAATAAAATAAAATAAACTTAAAATATAACAAAATAAAACTAAATAAAACTTAAACCAATATATAAACCTAATAAAAATGAAATAAAAAAAAAATAAAACTAAAAAAGAAAACATAAACTTAAAATAAAAATAAAATAAACCTAAACCTAAACTAAAATAAACTAAACTAAAATAAATAAAACCTAAACCTAAACCTAAAATAAACTAAAACTAAACCTGAACCTAAACTAAATAAGATAAAATAAACTAAAATTAAACATAAATCTAAATTAAAAAATAAAAAAAACTTAAATAAAAACCTAAAACCTAAACTTTTAAAAAATAAAATAAAAACCTAAACCTAAACCTAAAAATAAAAAATAAAACCCAAACCAAAAAAAAATAAAATAGAAATAAAACTAAACAAAAAAAAAAATAAATAAACCTAAACCTAAAAAAAAATAAAATAAAATAAAACCTAAACTAACATAAATAAACCTAAAATAAATGAACTAAACCTAACAAAAATAAAAAATAAAATAAACTAAAATAAATAGATGATATACTAAATAAACTAAATAAACCTAAACCTATCAGTTTACTTAATTTAAAAAAAAAACTAAACCTTAAAATTAACCCTAAACCTATAACCCTGAAGCTACAACCCTAAAACTTTAACCCTAAACCATAAACCTTAAACCCTAAACTAACCCTAAACCCAAAAGCCTAAACCCTAAACCCTAAACCATAAATGTTCCTACCCTAACTAAACCCCTAACTAAACCTTAAACCTATACTAAACCCTCTCCTAAACCTAAACCTCCCTAAACCCTAAATCCTAAAACTAACTTAAAAACTAAACTCCTAAACAACCTACCCTAAACCCTCACTAAACTAAACCTCCATAAACTACTACTAAACCTCTAAACCTAAACTCCTCCCTAAACCCTTAATGAACCTAAACCTAAACCCTAAACTCTAAACCCCAAACTCTAAACCTTTAAACTCCACTCCCTAAACCTAAACAAAACACCACCTCCCACCCTAAATCATCCCTAAACCCCAAACCCTAAACCCTAAACCCCTAAACCCTAAAATAAACCCTCTAAACTAAACCTAAAACCTCATGAACCTAAAATAAATAAAACCAAAAAATAAAATAAATTAAAAAACATAAACCTAAATAAAATAATAAAATAAAATAAAAAAGTATAAATAAACTAAAATATAATAAATAAAGATCAAAACTAAACTAAAAATAATATAAACATAAGAATAAAAAACTAATATTAAAGAAAAACTAAACATAAAATAAAAATAAAATAAACTTAAAATAAAATTAAATAAAAACAAAATAAAAACCTAAACCTAAAATTTAAAACCTAAACCCTAAACTAAAAAAAAACTTAAACAAAAAACATAAATAAAATAAATGTAATAAAATAATCTGAAACCTAAACAAGAAAATAAAACCTATAATAAACCTAAAATAAAAATAAAAAACCTAAACCTAAAAAAATTAAAAAAAACCTAAACCTAAACCTAAAAATTAAAAATAAAACTTAAACATAAAAAAAATAAAATAAAATAAAACTCAACTAAAAATAAACTTAAACCTAAACCTAAACTTAAAAAACTAAAATAAAACCCTAAATTAAAATTAAATAAACTTAAAAAAATAAACTAATCTAAATAAAATAATAAAATAAACTAAATAAAATAAAATAATAAAATAAACTGAAATAAATAACAAATAAACTAAATATACTAAATAAACCTAAACCTACCAATTTACTTAAATTTTTTAAAAAAAAACCTTAAACCCTAAATCTTAAACCCTAAACCCTAAACTCTAAACCCTAAACCCTAAATCCCAAAAACCTTAATCCCTAAACCATAAACCCTAACCCTAAATCCTAAACCCTAAAAGCATAAACCCTAAAACCCTAAACCTTAAACCATAAACCATAAACCATAAACCATAAACCCTAAACCCTAAATCCTAAACCCCAAACCCTAAACCTAAATCAAAAGTAACTAAATAAATTAATAAATAAACCTCAAACCTAAAGCCTAATAAACCTAAACCCTTAGAATGGGTAGAACCTTGACAAGGACATCACAACCAAGCTTAGTCTAGATCTGGCGATGGAGGTGAAGGTGGAGGTGGTGGTTATCATAGTGGTGGTGCGGGATCTGGAGGTGCTGGTGGATATAGAGTTGGTGGTCGGAGTAGTGGTGGTTATGGAGGCCGGAGGAGAGATGGAGGTTACAACCGTGGTGGTGGCAGAGGGAGAGATCGGGGATATGATGGTGGATCCCACTACTCGAGAGGTCAGGGTGGTTCTGATGTGAACTAGAGAAAATGAAGAATGGCCAATCCGATCTGCTATGTCTGGAACGGTGTCTTTACAGTAAAGGTGACTCTAGTTATCTAGGGTTTTTAAATTTCTCTATGTGTGCTCATTTTTATCTATGTTGTTGATTGTGTCTTAGAAAACTTGGTGTGTTACTTGGTTGATGAAATCAAAAAGAAGAAATGTTGAATCTAAATTTGTTCTCTATTAAAAAAGAAAATGAAAACCCTAAACCTTAAACTAAAACTTGAACCCTAAACCTAATACCAAAACCCTAATCCCTAAACTAAAACTTGAACCACAAACCTAAAAGCTAAACCTAAACCCTAAACCCTAAACCTTAAATAAATAAAAAATATGCTAAATATACTAAATAAACCTAAACCTACTAGTTTACTTAAATTAAAAAAGAAAAACTTTAATCCCTAAATCCTAAACTCTAAACATTAAACCCTAAACCTATGAAGCTAAACCCACAACCCATCTTAATAATAATTATAATCAAAACAAAGTTGAGAACTACATTCTTATTTTTATTTTTGATAAGTTTTACAACATCACTATCTTTTCTAATAAATTAGGTCAAATCCTTTTTAAGCTCTCTTACAATGGTGATTTCATTCTTAAAGGGGTTTGGAATTTTATTAGAAATAAGTATAACACCTCTAATGTTTTCATTAAACTTTGGAATAATATCTTTCTCATTTATTAATCAATTTTAGCTTGGAGGATTTTGAAACTTCAACTCGGTTGATTCCTTGCTCTAGCTTAAAGGATTTTACTTACCTTATAAGTGCTATTATTGCTTTCATATTGAAAATGTTAATCATGTTTATTTCAATGGTGCTATTGCTTCCAAACTTTGGATATGGTATGATGATTTATTTAACACTTACTATTTTCATGGCTCTCTTCATTTCATCAACTTATTAAAGTTTGTTTCCATAAAATTATGAAAGGTCATATCAAAGTTCCAATTGCTATTACCCTTATTTGGTTCATTAGATGGAAAAAAATGATGCTAAATATCATGTGATCCCTATGAACCATAAAATGATCCTTGCTAGAACTAAAAAAGAGATTCATGCTTTATTTAAGACAAATTTAATTAGCAATTTTCACTTTAGAGGTTATAAATTTGTGGCTAAAAAATTGGGTATCACTTTGCATGATGATTCTTCCTACAAGAGTACTAGCATTATACATTTGATTAAGCCTAAAGATAATTCTATTAAGATCAATATTGATGGTTCTATTTCCCAAAACAAATATGGTTGTGGTGGAATTCTTAGGCAATCTAAGACTCATTTATGCTTTTTACTAACCCCTCAAAGCTTATTTTATTATTTATGCTAAACTCATGATAGTTAACAAAGCTATTGATATTTATTTAAGCAAAGGCCTCTATAATATTTGGATTGAACTTGATGCACTTCTTTTACTTGATATGCTTACTAATAATAAAATGGGAAATGCTAACTTATATTATCTTCTTAATCACACAAAAATGATTCTTTCTCAAGTTTGCCACAAAATTTTTCACATTCTCTGTGAAAGTAATGCTTGTGCTGATTTCCTAGCTAATTTGGGAAGGGAATTAAATGACCTCACTATATTTGATAACCATAACATACCTAAGCATTTGTGTGGTCTGATCAATCCAGATAACACTAGACTACCTTACATCAGATTTTAACCTTCTGCTATTTTATTAATCTTTTGCTATGGTGGTTTTACTCAGTCTATTTTTTGTTGTTTTTTTTGCTCCCCTCACTAGAAGTGGTTTTGGTGAGTTTATTTCTATACTTAAACTCCCTTCCTCTTTACCCCATTCTATACTTGCCTGGCCATTTTTTGGGTCTTAGTGGCACAATTTTTAATTGGTTTTGCTATCCTCTTAGCCTGGCAGTTTTCTTTCTCTGGCTCATGCATTGTGTCTCCTGTTGGGTTGTGGCTGTGCCAAATTTTGGCCTACCCATTTTACCAATGAATGTTGGGTTTCCCTTTAGTTTTCCTAGCTATGGCCTTTTTTGAATTGGATTTGTGGTTTCTATGGTTCGTTCTTCTAGTTGCTATTATTTGTTTCTTTCATTTGCCTAGCTATTTTGGGTTATTATTTTTTCATGGCAACTATTGGCCTCTTCTAGCATGATTATCCTTTCCTAATTTGGCTTGGAGGTTTCTGTTGGTTGGTTATATCTACTTAGTGAATTTGAGATAACTATTATGTGGTTGTTGTCTCCCCATTTTCTCATTTGTAGTATGCTCTTTGGGATTTAGAAGGTTTTGTTTTCCTCTAGCCTTGTTCTTTTCCTTACAGTTTTCCTGCTTGTGGTTGGGTGGTCCTCCTTAGCCTTTTAGTTTGGTGGGTGACTACCATTTTATTTCTTGGTTATTTTAAAGATCTCCATGTGGGTTGTTGCTTTGTCTTGTTGTTCTTTTCCCTCTTTTGGGCTTAGTATTAGCTCTATTTACTGGTTGGTTTTGTTGTTTGGTTGGCTATTTTGGCTGTCTAGGTTGGTTGGTTGGGTGGATGTGTTGTCTGTGTTTGATGGTTGGTTTAGGTGCTTTTGGTTGGGTTTCTGGTCTACTCTTGGGTTGGTTATCCTCTCTTGGGTGCAGCTATTTTTCCTTTATTTTTGCTTCTCAGTTTTGGGTGTCATTTTTCCTCTCGACTTCCTCGCTCATCCTATTACTCGGCAGTGGTTTTATTAGCTATTTTGTTGGAGGAGGATATGAGCTCTTATGGTTTTGGTCCTATTTTAAGACTTGTTGTTGGGGTTGGGCTTGAGGGTTTTATGGTCGATGTCTTTCCTTGGATGCTGTAATGGTTTGGTGTTTTGGGCTTTATTTTGGATGTTGGTATTGACTCCATTTAGTTTAGTTGGCTCTCTTTGTTTCTTGATATTTGCCTCTTGGTTGGTGATGGTGGATTTTCTTTCCTTTTGGTTGCCTTGGTGGTGGCTTTGATGGTAACTTCTAGATGCCATCTTGGTCTCTCTATGCTATGGCTTTCTTCTCTCTGGTGCTACTTATCTTCCACTATTTTTCTATTTGGGTAGAGTTTTTTCCCTTGGATTTTGACTACAAGTGCTCTGGAGATAGTTGTGGGTTGTTCTCGGCCACAACCCTGCTATAACTTCTGATATGTTGGCTTTATGTGTTAGGTCTATTGTGGGTTTTGGTTGGTGGGTTTGCTGCTGCCTGGCTATTTTTCTCTATTTTTTGGTGCAAAAATTAGATCACTTTGGACTATTTTTCCATGCATGATTGCTTATATCAGGTATGCTGGCTATGATGGCCTTGATGTTTCCCTATATCTTCTCTCTAGTTGGTAGCATGCATATAATTGTAACCCTTCTCATGAAGTTTGGATGCTCATATGTAATGTTGCCCCTTGAGATGATCTTAACTAAGCCCGAGCCTTCTCTTTCTCAGCTCTTTCTAAATTATTTACTTTATCAATTTTCCTTGAGCTATGGCCATTTCCTTTGCAGTATTTTGCAGATTTCTTTTGTAGGTTAGAACTTCACAGATGGAATGATGTTTAAACCAAAGTAATCTTGATATGGATCTTCCTTATCCTTCCTTCTTAATAGGATAATGAACTATTGTTGACTAGTCCTTCTATTATTTTCTTAAGTTTTATTAGTTCTTTTGTGTACTTTTTTGATTTGCTTTTATGATATTTCTTTTGCTCTTTTATTTTCTTTTTTCCATGGTACATAGATAGGGGTTTATCTCTTTAGGTTTCTTGTAGCTCTGTGAGTTTGTATCCTTTATTTTTAATGTAATAAAATTCTAGCTTTCCCTAAAAAAAAACTAAACCCTAAGAATGGGCAGAACCTTGATGGCAGGAACATCACCATCAACCAAAATCTGGCAGTGGGGTCAAAGGCAGAGGTGGCGGTAATCGTAGTCATGGTGGGGGATCTGGAGGTGGTGGTCAGTGCGGTGGTGGTTTTGGAGGTTACAACTGTGGTGGTGGCAAAGGGAGAGATCAGGGATTTGATGGTGGACCCCGCTACTTGAGAGGCCGGGGTGGTTTTGATGGGAACTAGAGAAACTGAAGAATGGCCGATCCGATCTATTGCTTATGGAACTATCTCTTCACACTAGAGAAGGTTCTAGTTATCTAGTATTTTTAATTTGCTCTATGCGCACTCATTTTATATCTATGTTGTCGCTTGTGCATTACAAAATTGGGTGTGTTACCTGGTTGATGAAATTGAAAAGAAGAAATATTGAATCTGAATTTGTTTAATTTAAAAAAAATCAAAAGCCCTAAACCGTAAACTAAAACCTGAACCCTAGACCTAAAACTTAAATCGTAAAACCTAAATCCTAAATCCTAAACCCTAAACACTAAACCCTAAACCCTAAAAACCCTAAATCCTAAATACTAAACCCAAAATCCTAAAACCTACACCCTAAACCCTAAACCCTAAATCTATAACCCTAGACCTTAAACCCTAATCCTTACACCCTAAAAACCCCACCAAAACCTTAAACCCTAAAAGCATAAACCCTAAAATCCTAAACCCTAAACTAAACACTAAACCTTAAACCATCCTAATCCCTAAACTAAACCCCAAACCCTAAACTTAAACTTAAAGTAACTTAAATTAAAAAAAATAAACCTAAACCCTAAAACCTAATAAACCTAAACCTAACCAAAACCCTAAGAATAGGAAGAACCTTGAAGGCAACAACATCACCATTAACAGGCTTCTAGATCTAGTAGTGAAGGTGAAGGAGGAGGCCCGGTTATCTTAGTGATGGTCAGGGATATGGAGGTGCTGGTAAAAGAAGTGGTGGTTATGGACGCGGGAGCAGTGATGGAGTTTAGAGCCATGGTGGCAATAGAGGTAAAGATCAGGGATATGATGGTGAATCACACTTTTGAAGAGGCCAGGTTGGTTTTATTAGGAACTAGAGAAACTAAAAATGATCGATCCAATGCTTCTTATAGAACTATGTCTTTATGGTAGAGATGGTTCTAGTTATCTAAGGTTTTGATTTGCTCTATGCTAATTTTATCTATGTCATCACTGCTTAGAAAACTTGGTGTGTTACTTGGTTGATGAAATCAAAAGAAAAAAATGTTCAATAGGAATTTATTCTCTATTAAAAAGAAAAAACCAAAACCAAAACCTTAAACTAACTAAAACCAACCCAAACCAAACCTAAACCCAAAGAATTCTAAAGCTTAAAACCTAAACCCTAAACCCTAAAACCCTAAAACAATAAACCCTAAAACCTAAACCCAGACCCTAAACCCTAAACCCTCCTAAACCCTAAACCCAAACCCTAAATAAACCCTAAACCCTAAAAAGCTAAAACTTAAACCTAAAC
This sequence comes from Cymbidium sinense, assembly GCA_021442155.1. Taxonomy (NCBI): domain Eukaryota; kingdom Viridiplantae; phylum Streptophyta; class Magnoliopsida; order Asparagales; family Orchidaceae; genus Cymbidium; species Cymbidium sinense. Next base: position 49,650,094 of record CM038220.1, on the reverse strand, counting down.
TAAATAACCAAAAAAATAAAATATATACAAAAACCTAAACCAAAATAAAATAAAAACATAAAATAAAACCTAAACCTAAACCTAAACCTAAACATAAGAAGAAAATAAAATAAAAAATAAAACTAAACTAAAATAAAAAAGTTAAAATCTAACTAAACTAAAAAAAACTTAAATAAAATTTAAACTAAACTTAAAATAAAAATAAAATAAAACTAAAATAAAATAGAATAAAAACTAAATAAAAACCTAAACCTAAAAAATAAACCAAAAATTAAAACCAAAAAATATATTAAAAAATAAACACTAAACCCAAAAAAAAAGGCTAAACCTAAAATAAAATAAAATAAACCTAAACCTAAACTAAACTAAAAAAAAAAATAACCTAAACCTAAAATAAACTAAACCTAAATCTAAACCTAATTTTATGTTTTTATCCAATGTGTCACCTTCGGATAGAGATTGCTTATGAATATTATTAATATGATAAGGATCAGTAAGAACATCTCTAATCACAACTCCTTGTCTTCCAAAGAAACATTTTGTTGAAAAGTGGGATTAGAATGGAGATCAATCTTGGAATTAGGGGAAGGAAAAGAAATTATACCATTCAAAGCACAATTACCAATGTCAGAATCAATGTTTTGCTCAAGAATTTTAGCCACATTCAAGCTATCATTCAAGTTATCATTAAAATCTTCATTCTCATCAATTAATGTTGGCAATGAAGCATGAATAGACTCTTTAGAGAGTGAATCATCATTTTGTTCAACCTCTTTGAATTTGGAATTCGCCATAATAGGCATATTTCCTTGTAAAGAAAGGTTGTTGGGTAGACCATCTTTTTTAACATAATTAATAACTTTGTCATTGTCAGAATGAGAAGTAAAATCAGCAATTTTAGGAACATCAAAAGATTCCAAAGAATCCAACCTAATATCAATATTTAAGTTTTTTAGGCATAAAATAGTTTTATTAACTTTATCAAGTAATTTAGAGATAGGATCATTCAAAATTTTCTTTTAAGATGCGGTGAAGAACAAAATAATCAATTTTATGACCATGAATCTTGCAATGGGCGAAAATCAAAATCATTTTAAATTAGACTTTTATAAATAACAAAACTTTTGATTCATTCCGACCTCCTTAGGATGTTTTTAGATATGTTAAGTTCAACTAATATATGAGCAATAGGGGATGGGATTTCACAACATTCGCTCGATTTAGAGAGAGGACAAAGAGCCCGATAGCAAATAAAACATAGTGGATAACATAATGGATTATCATATTTGGAAGAGCTAACCACACAAGAATAATAGGAGATTCCTCTTTTATATCAAAAAGGGAAGAGCAATTCAACAAACACATTTGACAGATAAAGACAAAATATGATCGATGTGGGAAAACCCTTGAATAATCCAAAATGTTCGTAAGTTGAATCAAAATATGTTATAGATTGATCAAGCCAATAGAGAAAGCACCCAAAAGTTTAAGGTTATGAAAAAAAGAATCGAATCTTGTCCAAATTCAACTAACTTAAAGCAAATTTTCTAACCAAAATAAATTTGAAAGGTTTTGCAAGCTTTTTGACATCAAGATCTGAACACATGATGTGCATACCTTAAGAAGAAATCAAAATCGATTCACCAAGTTAGAAGAGATAGAGCACTTACTAGAAAGTGCATCCTTAAAGGATTTAATAGCACAAAAAAACATTGGGTTCAGGAATCCCCAAAAAAGTAGATGCCTTAGCCGGATCATCCAAATTGGGAGATGTAATTTATGAGTTCAAGGTCCGTAGCCATATTCAAGAGACACATCACCGTGGCTAGAAATTGAAAAAACTCCAAAAAATAGTCTTGAATGATTTAGGATCCACATAAAATGCAGACGAATGCATCGATGAAGGAAAACAAAATCACTTGTCATGGGGAGGGAGTGGGTTTAGGTTAGGGTTTAAGGTTTAGGGTTAGGGTTTGGAGTTTTGGGTTTATGGTTTAGGGTTTAAGGTTTAGGTTTTAGGGTTTAGGGTTTAGGTTTTAGGTTTAGGGTATCTGACTTATTTAGGGTTTAGGGTTAGGGTTTAGGGTTTAGGTTTAAGGTTTAGGGTTTAGGGTTTAGGGTTTAATGTTTAGGGTTTAGGGTTAGTTTAGGGGTTTAGGGTTTTGGGTTTAGGGTTTATGATTTAGGTTGTATGTTTAGGGTTGTAAGTTTAGGGGTTTAAGGTTTAGGGTTTAGATTTAGGAAGTTTTAAAAATTAAACAAATAGGTTTAGTTTATTTAGTTTATTTCATTTATTTTATTTATTAATTTAATTATTTTATATTTTATTTAGTTTTATTTTATATTTAATTTTGATAATTTATTTTAGGTTTATTTATTTTAGTTTAGGTCTTTTATTTTAGTTTATTTTTTTTAGGTTTAGATTTATGTTTATTTTTAGTTTTGTTTTATTTTATTTTATTTTAATTTTAAGTTTTATTTTCTATTTTAGGTTTAGGTTTAGGTTTTTATTTTATTTTCTTAGGTTTAAGTTTTAGGTTTTTATTTTAGATTTATTTTTAAGTTTTATGTTTTTGTTTAGGTTTATTTTTTTGTTTATTTTATTTTATTTATTTTAGGGTTTAGGTTTAGTTTATTTTAGGTTTAGGTTTAGGTTTTATTTATAGTTTAGGATTAAGTTTATTTTAGTTTATGGTTTTAGTTTAGGGTTTAGGTTTTATTTTTTTATTTATTTTTGGTTTATTTTTAGGTTTAGGTTTTTATTTAGTTAATTATATTTTATTTTAGGTTTATTTTATTTTTTTATGCTTGGTTTATTTTATTTAAGAATTTTATTTTAGCTTTATTTATTTTTAGTTTAGTTTAGCTTTCTATTTTTTATTTTAGATTAGTTTTTATTTTTTTAGGTTTACGTTTAAGTTCAAGTTTAGGTTTAGGTTTTAGTTTAGGTTTTTATTTTATTTTATTTTTATTTTACTTTGCTTTAAGTTTATTTATTTATTTTATTTTTAAATTTTATTTATTTTAGGTTTAGGTTTTTAGGTTTTCAAGTTTTTAGGGTTTATAGTTTATAGTTTGGATTTTAGGGTTTAGGGTTTAGGGTTGTAGGTTTTAGGGCTTAGGGTTTAGGGTTTTGTGTTTAGGATTTAGGGTTAAGGGTTTAGGGTTTAGGGTTTTAGTGTAGGTTCAGGGTTTAGGGTTTTACGATTAGGATTTAGAGTTTAGGGTTGAGGGTTAGGGTTTTTCATATTGTTTTTTACATTTTTTTTATTTTTTAAATTAAGTAAACTAGTAGGTTCAGGTATATTTAGTTAATTTTGTACTTTTATTTAGGTTTATTTTTATTTCAATTTAGTTTTGTTTGTTTCTTTTAAGTTTATTTATTTTATTTTAGGTTTTTATTTTAGTTTAATTTTTAGGTTTATCTTTAGGTTTAGGTTTATTTTTTAAGTTTATTTTTTATTTTTTATTTTTTTTGGTTTAAGTTTCATTTTTTATTTTTAAGTTTCAGTTTAGGTTTTATTATATTTTAGGGTTAGGTTTTATGTTTTATTTTAGGTTTATTTTAGATTCTATTTTTTAGTTTAGGTTTAGGTTTGTTTTTTTTTTTTTATTTAATTTAGGTTTAGTTTATTTTTAGGTTTAAGTTTAGGTTTTATTTATTTTAGTTTAGTTTAAGTTTAGGTTTATTTTTTTATTTTAGGTTTAGTTTTTTTTAGTATAGGGTTCAAGTTTTATTTTTTATTTATTTTTAGATTTATTTTTTAGATTTAGGTTTCTATTTAGTTTTTATTTGGTTTTATTTTATTTTAGTTTATTTTATTTTTATTTTAGGTTTAGTTTTTATTTTATTTAGGTTTTTATTTTTTAGTTTAGTTTATGTTTTTATTCATTTTATCTTAGTTTAGTTTTTAACTTTTGTTTTATTTTCTTTTTAGGTTTAGGATTAAGTTTAGGTTTAGGTTTAGGGTTATGTTTTGGTTTAGCTTTTAGTTTATGTTTTTATTTTATTTTATTTTTTATTTCATTTTTTTTAGCTTATTTTATTTATTTTATTTTTAGGTTTTATTTAGTTTAGGTGTAAGTTTTAGCTTTTTAGGGTTTAGGGTTTAGGGTTTAGAGTTTAGGGTTAGTTTAGGGTTTAGGGTTTAGAGTTTAAGATTTATGCTTTAGGTTTTAGGTTTAGGGCTTAGGTTCAGGGTTCAGGTTTAGGGTTTAGGGTTAGTGTTTGGGTTTTGGGTTAGGGTTTTTTTATTTTTTTATTTTTAGTTTTTAGTGTTTAGGGTTTACGTTTTAGGTTTAGGGTTCAAGTTTTGGTATAGGGTTTAGGGTTTAGGGTTTTTTTTTAATAGAGAACAAATTCAGTTTCAACATTCCTTCTTTTTCATTTCATCAACTAAGTAACACACTTAGTTCTCTAAGACATAAGTGATGACATAGACAAAAAATGAGCATGCATAGAACAAATCAAACACCTTAGGTAACTAGAAGATTCTATTGTATATAATTCCAAAAGTAGTAGATCGGCCGGTCTTCTTAGTTCTCTAATCAAAACCACCTCAACCTCTAGTAGCAGGATCCACCATCATATCCCCAATCTCTCCCTCTACAACTACTGCAGTTGTAACCTCTATCGCTCATCCCGCTTCCATAACCACCCCTGCTCCAACCACCACCTCCATATCCACCAGCACCTCTAGATCCCCCACCACCATTGCGATAATTACCACCTTTGCCTTTGCCTCCATTGCCAGATCTAGATTGAGCCAGTTTGACGGTGATGTTCTTGCAGTCAATGTTTTTTCCATTCTTAAGGTTTTGGTTAATGTTTATTAGCTTTAAGTTTATTTTTTTAATTTATTTAGTTACTTTAAGATCAGGTTTAGGTTTTGGGATTTTGGGTTTAGGGTTTAGGGTTAGGGTTTAGAATTTAGGGCTTATGTTTTAGGGTTTTATTATTTATGGTTAGGGTTTAGGGTTGTAGGCTTTCATTTTTGGGTTTGGGGTTTAGGGTTTACTATTTAGGATTTAAGGTTTAAGGTGTTTTTTTAAATTAAGTAAACGGTAGGTTTATGTTTATTTAGTATATTTAATTTATTTTTATTTTTATTTAGGTTTATTTTTTATTTTTATTTAGTTTAGTTTATTTATTTTAGTTTTATTTATTTTAGTTTAGTTTTTTTATTTTAGTTTATTTTTAGGTTTAGGTTTTTATTTTATTTTTTTAGGTTTAGGTTTTAGGTTTTTATTTTCAATTTATTTATAGGTTTTATTTTTTAGTTTCAGTTTAAGTTTACTTTTAGTATAGTTAAATTTTTTTAGTTTATGTTTAGGCTTTATTTATTTTAGTTCAACTTATTTTACTTTAGCTTTATATTTTTTTAATTTTATTTTTATTTTTATTTTAGGTTTAAGTTTTTTTTTAGTCTATGGTTTAGGTTTTATTTTTATTTATTTTTAAGTTTTATTATTAGGTTTATTATTAGGTTTAGGTTTTTATTTAGTTTTTATTTTATTTTATTTCATGTTTAATTTATTTTTATTTTAGTTTTACTTTTTATTTTATTTAGATTTTTTATTTATTAATTTAGTTTAGGTTTTTATTTATTGTATTTTAGTTTAGTTTTTATTTTTTATTTTATTTTCTTTTTAGGTTTAGGTTTAAGTTTTGATTTCAATTTATATTTTTATTTTATTTTATTTATTTGTTCTATTTTGGTTTTGGTTTTTTTTATTGATTTTATTTAGTTTAGGTTTAAGTTTTTTTTCTTTTTAGGGTTTAGGGTTTAGGGTTTAGGGTATTGGGTTTAGGGTTTAAGGTTTAGGGTTTAGTGTTTAGGGTTTAGAGTTTAGGGTTTAAGTTTTAGGGTTTAATGTTTGTGGTTTATGGTTTTATGGGTAAGGGGTTAGGGTTTGGGATTTTAGGGTTTTAATCTTTAGGGTTTAAGGTTTAGGTTTAGGGTTTTAGTTACATTTTATTTTATTTATTTATTTTTAGGTTTGTAGTTTTTTCTAATAGAGAACAAATTCAAATTCAACATTTCTTCATTTTAATTTCATCAGTAAATTAACACACTAAGTTCTCAAAGGCACAAGCGATGACATAGATCAAAAATCAGCACGCATAGAGCAAATCAAAAACACTAGATAACTAGAACCATCTCTACTATAAAGATAAAATTACATAAGCAATAGATCGGATCAGCCATTCTTCATTTTTTTTGGTTCCCATCAGAACCACCCCAACTTCTCGAGTAGCGGGATCCACCATTATATCCTCGATCTCTCCCTCTACCACCACCAAGGTTGTAACCTCTGTCGCTCCTCCCGCCTCCATAACCACCACTGCTCCAACCACCACCTCCATATCCACAAGAACCTCCAAATCGCCCACCACCACTATGATAACTGCCACCTCCGCCACTGCCTCCACTACCAGATCTAGAGTGAGTCTGGTTGACGATGATGTTTTTACTGTAAAGGTTTTGGCCATTCTTAGGGTTTATGTTTAAGTTTTATTGGTTTAGGTTTATTTTTTAATTTATTTAGTTACTTTATGTTTAGGTTTTGGGTTTGGGGTTTTGGGTTTAGGGTTTAGAGTTATGATTTAGGGTTTAGAGCTTAGTGTTTAAGTTTTTAGGGTTTAAGGTTAGGGTTTAGGGTATAGGGATTAGAGTTTTTTAGGGTTTTGGGCTTGGGGTTTAAAGTTTAGGGTTTAGCATTTAGGGATTAAGTTTTTTTTAAAAAAAATTAAGTAAACCAGTAGGTTTAGGTTTATTTAGTAAATTTAGTATATTTTTTATTTATTTTAGTTTACTTTAATTTTATTTTATTTAGGTTAATTTTTATTTTATTTAATTTACTTTTTATTTTCTTGATTTTAGTTTAGGTTTTATTTTAGTTTCTTTTTTAGGTTTAGGTTAATTTTTTATTGAGTTTTATTTATTTTTTATTTTTAAGTTTAGGTTTATTTTTATACTATTTTATTTTACTTTATTTAAATTTATTTGTGTATTTAGTTTAGTTTGTTTATTTTAAGTTTATTTATTTTAGTCTAGGTTTTTTATTTTAGTTTATTTTTTAGGTTTAGGCTTATGTTTATTTTTTAGTCTAGTTTTATTTTTATTTTCTTTTTAAGGTTTATGTTTTATTTTATATTTTTAAGTTTATGTTTAGGCTTTTATTTTATTTTTTATGTTTAATTATAGGTTTTATTTATTAGTATAGATTTAATTTTATTTAAATTTTATTTTATTTTACTTAGTTTATGGTTTATGGATAGTTTATTTTTGGTTTAAGTTTAAGTTTTGTTTGTTTTAGTTTAGTTTATTTTACTATAGGTTTAGGTTTATTTTATATTATTTGTTTTAGGTTAATGGTTTATGTTTTATTTTTTATTTATTTTTAGTTTTATTTTTTAGGTTTTGGTTTTTATTTAGTTTTTATTTTATTTCATCTTAACTTCAAATTATCTTTATTTTACATTTAGTTTTTATTTTATTTAGGGCTTTTATTCTTAGGTTTATTTTATTTTTTAGTTACATTTAAGTTTTTATTTATTTTATTTTAATAACTAAATAAAATAAAATAATAAAATAAACTGAAATAAATAACAAATAAACTAAATATACTAAATAAACCTAAACCTACCAATTTACTTAAATTTTTTTAAAAAAAACCTTAAACCCTAAATCTTAAACCCTAAACCCTAAACTCTAAACCCTAAACCCTAAATCCCAAAAAAACCTTAATCCCATAAACCCTAACCCTAAATCCTAAACCCTAAAAGCATAAACCCTAAAACCCTAGACCTTAAACCATAAACCATAAACCATAAACCATAAACTATAAACCCTAAACCCTAAATCCTAAACCCCAAACCCTAAACCTAAATTAAAAGTAACTAAATAAATTAATAAATAAACCTCAATCCTAAAGCCTAATAACCCTAAACCCTTAGAATGGGTAGAACCTTGATGACAAGGACATCACCGTCAACCAGGCTTAGTCTAGATCTAGCGATGGAGGTGAAGGTGGAGGTGGTGGTTATCATAGTGGTGGTGCGGGATCTGGAGGTGCTGGTGGATATAGAGTTGGTGGTCGGAGTAGTGGTGGTTATGGAGGCCGGAGGAGAGATGGAGGTTACAGCCGTGGTGGTGGCAGAGGGAGAGATCAGGGATATGATGGTGGATCCCACTACCGAGAGGTCGGGGGTTATGTGAACTAGAGAAAATGAAGAATGGCCAATCCGACTTATGTGCACGGTGTCTTTCTGAGAAGGTGACTCTAGTTATCTAGGGTTTTAAATTTCTCTATGTGTGCTCATTTTATCTATGTTGTTGATTGTGTCTTAGAAAACTTGGTGTGTTACTTGGTTGATGAAATCAAAAAGAAGAAATGTTGAATCTAAATTTGTTCTCTGTTAAAAAAGAAAATCGAAAACCCTAAACCTTAAACTAAAACTTGAACCCTAAACCTAATACCAAAACCCTAATCCCTAAACTAAAACTTGAACCACAAACCTAAAAGCTAAACCCTAAACCCTAAACCCTAAACCTTAAATAAATAAAAAATATGCTAAATATACTAAATAAACCTAAACCTACTAGTTTACTTAAATTAAAAAAAACTTTAATCCCTAAATCCTAAACTCTAAACATTAAACCCTAAACCTATGAAGCTAAACCCACAACCCATCTTAATAATAATTATAATCAAAACAAAGTTGAGAACTACATTCTTATTTTTATTTTGATAAGTTTTACAACATCACTATCTTTCTAATAAATTAGGTCAAATCCTTTTAAGCTCTCTTACAATGGTGATTTCATTCTTAAAGGGTTTGGAATTTTATTAGAAATAAGTATAACACCTCTAATGTTTTCATTAAACTTTGGAATAATATCTTTCTCATTTATTAATCAATTTTAGCTTGGAGGATTTTGAAACTTCAACTCGGTTGATTCCTTGCTCTAGCTTAAAGGATTTTACTTACCTTATAAGTGCTATTATTGCTTTCATATTGAAAATGTTAATCATGTTTATTTCAATGGTGCTATTGCTTCCAAACTTTGGATATGGTATGATGATTTATTTAACACTTACTATTTTCATGGCTCTCTGTCATTTCATCAACTTATTAAAGTTTGTTTCCATAAAATTATGAAAGGTCATATCAAAGTTCCAATTGCTATTACCCTTATTTGGTTCATTAGGATGGAAAAAAATGATGCTAAATATCATGTGATCCCTATGAACCATAAAATGATCCTTGCTAGAACTAAAAAGAGATTCATGCTTTATTTAAGACAAATTTAATTAGCAATTTTCACTTTAGAGGTTATAAATTTGTAAAAAATTGGGTATCACTTTGCATGATGATTCTTCCTACAAGAGTACTAGCATTATACATTTGATTAAGCCTAAAGATAATTCTATTAAGATCAATATTGATGGTTCTATTTCCCAAAACAAATATGGCTGTGGTGGAATTCTTAGGCAATCTAAGGGCACTGTCATTTATGCTTTTGCCTAACCCCTCAGAGCTTATTTTATTATTTATGCTAAACTCATGATAGTTAACAAAGCTATTGATATTTATTTAAGCAAAGGCCTCTATAATATTTGGATTGAACTTGATGCACTTCTTTTACTTGATATGCTTACTAATAATAAAATGGGAAATGCTAACTTATATTATCTTCTTAATCACACAAAATGATTCTTTCTCAAGTTTGCCACAAAATTTTCACATTCTGTGAAAGTAATGCTTGTCTGATTTCCTAGCTAATTTGGGAAGGGAATTAAATGACCTCACTATATTTGATAACCATAACATACCTAAGCATCTGTGTGGTCTGATCAATCCAGATAACACTAGACTATCTTACATCAGATTTTAACCTTCTGCTATTTTATTAATCTTTTGCTATGGTGGTTTTACTCAGTCTATTTTTTGTTGTTTTTTTGCTCCCCTCACTAGGAAGTGGTTTTTGGTGAGTTTATTTCTATACTTAAACTCCCTTCCTCTTTACCCCATTCTATACTTGCCTGGCCATTTTTTGGGTCTTAGTGGCACAATTTTTAATTGGTTTTGCTATCCTCTTAGCCTGGCAGTTTTCTTTCTCTGGCTCATGCATTGTGTCTCCTGTTGGGTTGTGGTTGTGCCAAATTTTGGCCTACCCATTTTACCAATGAATGTTGGGTTTGCCTTTAGTTTTTCCTAGCTATGGCCTTTTTTGAATTGGATTTGTGGTTTCTATGGTTGGTTCTACTAGTTGCTGCTATTTGTTTCTTTCATTTGCCTAGCTATTTTGGGTGATTATTTTTTCATGGCAATTGGCCTCTTCTGGCATGATTATCCTTTCCTAATTTGGCTTGGAGGTTTCTGTTGGTTGGTTATATCTACTTAGTGAATTTGAGATAACTATTATGTGGTTGTTGTCTCCCCATTTTCTCATTTGTAGTGACTATCTGCTCTTTGGGATTTAGAAAAGGTTTTGTTTTCCTCTAGCCTTGTTCTTTTCCTTACAGTTTTCCTGCTTGTGGTTGGGTGGTCCTCCTTAGCCTTTTCCGGTTTGGCTGGGTGACTACCATTTTTATTTCTTGGTTATTTTAAAGATCTCCATGTGGGTTGTTGCTTTGTCTGTTGTTGTTCTTTTCCCTCTTTTTGGGCTTAGTATTAGCTCTATTTACTGGTTGGTTTTGTTGACTGACTGGGCTGGTTGGCTATTTTAGTTGTCTAGGTTGGTTGGTTGGGTGGATGTGTTGTCTGTGTTTGATGGTTGGTTTAGGTGCTTTTGGTTGGGTTTCTGGTCTACTCTTGGGTTGGTTATCCTCTCTTGGGTGCAGCTATTTTTCTTTTATTTTTGCTTCTCAGTTTTGGGTGTCATTTTTCCTACTGCTCTGACTTCTCCTACTGCTCATCCTATTGGCTACTGGCCTGGGTGGTTTTATTAGCTATTTTGTTGGAGGAGGATATGAGCTCTTATGGTTTTTTTGGTCCTATTTTAAGACTTGTTGTTGGGGGTTGGCTGCTTGAGGGGTTTTTTATGGCTGATGTCTTTCCTTGGATGCCTATGTAATGGTTTGGTGTTTTGGGCTTTATTTTGGATGTTGGTATTGACTCCATTTAGTTTAGTTGGCTCTCTTTGTTTCTTGATATTTGCCTCTTGGTTGGTGATGGTGGATTTTCTTTCCTTTTGGTTGCCTTGGTGGTGGCTTTGATGGTAACTTCTAGATGCCATCTTGGTCTCTCTATGCTATGGCTTTCTTCTCTCTGGTGCTACTTATCTTCCACTATTTTTCTATTTGGGTAGAGTTTTTTCCCTTGGATTTTGACTACAAGTGCTCTGGAGATAGTTGTGGGTTGTTCACCACCCTGCCACAACTGATATGTTGGCTTTATGTGTTAGTCTATTGTGGGTTTTGGTTGGTGGGTTTCTTTCGGCTATTTTTCTCTATTTTTTTAAAAAATTAGATCACTTTGGACTATTTTTCCATGCATGATTGCTTTATATCTCGGCTATGATGGCCTTGATGTTTCCCTATATCTTCTCTCTCTAGTTGGTAGCATGCATATAATTGTAACCCTTCTCATGAAGTTTGGATGCTCATATGTATTGTTGCCCCTTGAGATGATCTTAACTAAGCCCGAGCCTTCTCTTTCTCAGCTCTTTCTAAATTATTTACTTTATCAATTTTCCTTGAGCTATGGCCATTTCCTTTGTAGTATTTTGCAGATTTCTTTTGTAGGTTGGAACTTCACAGATGGAATGATGTTTACTCAGCCAACCAAAGTACTGTTGATATGGATCTTCCTTATCCTTCCTTCTTAATAGGATAATGAACTATTGTTGACTAGTCCTTCTATTATTTTCTTAAGTTTTATTAGTTCTTTTTGTGTACTTTTTGATTTGCTTTTATGATATTTCTTTTGCTCTTTTATTTTCTTTTTTCCATGGTACATAGATAGGGGTTTATCTCTTTAGGTTTCTTGTAGCTCTGTGAGTTTGTATCCTTTATTTTAATGTAATAAAATTCTAGCTTTCCTAAAAAAAAAACTAAACCCTAAGAATGGTGAACCTTGATGGCGGGAACATCACCATCAACCAAAATCTGCGTGGGGTAAAGGGTGTAATTAGTCATGGTGGGGATGGAGGTGGGTGGTCGGTGTGGTGGTTTTGGAGGTTACAAGCGTGGTGGTGGCAAAGGGAGAGATCGGGATTTGATGGTGGACCCCTACTTGAGAGACCGGGGTGGTTTTGATGGGAACTAGAGAAACCGAAGAATGGCCGATCCGATCTATTGCTTATGGAACTATCTCTTCACACTAGAGAAGGTTCTAGTTATCTAGTATTTTTAATTTGCTCTATGCGCACTCATTTTATATCTATGTTTGTGTGCATTACAAAATTGGGTGTGTTACCGGTTGATGAAATTGAAAAGAAGAAATATTGAATCAATTTGTTTAAAAAATCAAAAGCCCTAAAGTAAACTAAAACTGAACCCTAGACCTAAAACTTAAATCATTAACCTAAATCCTAAATCCTAAACCCTAAACAAACCTAAACCCTAAAACCCTAAATCCTAACTAACCAAAATCCTAAAACCTACACCCTAAACCCTAAACCCTAAATCTATAACCCTAGACCTTAAACCCTAATCCTTACACCCTATAAAACCCTAAACCCTCACCCTAAACCTTAAACCCTAAAAGCATAAACCCTAAAATCCTAAACCCTAAACCCTAAACACTAAACCTTAAACCCTATCCCTAATCCCTAAACTCTAAACCCCAAACCCTAAACTTAAACTTAAAGTAACTAAATAAATTAAAAAATAAACCTAAACCCTAAAACCTAATAAACCTAAACCTAAACCAAAACCCTAAGAATAGGAAGAACCTTGAAGGCAACAACATCATCGTTAACTAGGCTCAGTCTAGATCTAGTAGTGAAGGTGAAGGAGGAGGCCCGGTTATCTTAGTGATGGTCAGGGATATGGAGGTGCTGGTAAAAGAAGTGGTGGTTATGGGCGGGGCGATGGAGTTTAGAGCCATGGTGGCAATAGAGGTAAAGATCAGGGATATGATGGTGAATCACACTTTTGAAGAGGCCAGGTTGGTTTTATTAGGAACTAGAGAAACTAAAAAATGATCGATCCAATATGCTTCTTATAGAACTATGTCTTTATGGTAGAGATGGTTCTAGTTATCTAAGGTTTTTGATTTGCTCTATGCGTGCTAATTTTTATCTATGTCATCACTTCTGTCTTAGAAAACTTGGTGTGTTACTTGGTTGATGAAATCAAAAAGAAAAAATGTTCAATAGGAATTTATTCTCTATTAAAAAAGAAAAAAACCAAAAACCAAAAACCTTAAACCCTGAACTAAAACCTGAACCTTAAACCTTAAACCCTAAACCCAAAGAATTCTAAAGCTTAAAACCTAAACCCTAAACCCTAAAACCCTAAACAATAAACCCTAAAACCTAAACCCTAGACCCTAAACCCTAAACCCTAAATCCTAAACCCTAAACCCTAAACCCTAAACCCTAAACCGTAAACCCTAAAAAGCTAAAAACTTAAACCTAAACTAAATAAAACCAAAAAATAAAATATATACAAAAACCTAAACCAAAATAAAATAAAAACATAAAATAAAACCTAAACCTAAACCTAAACCTAAACATAAGAAGAAAATAAAATAAAAAATAAAACTAAAAATAAAAGTTAAAATCTAACTAAACTAAAAAAACTTAAATAAAATTTAAACTAAACTTAAAATAAAAATAAAATAAAACTAAAATAAAATAGAATAAAACTAAATAAAACCTAAACCTAAAAATAAACCAAAATTAAAACCAAAATATATTAAAAATAAACACTAAACCCTAAACTAAAAAAAAGGCTAAACCTAAAATAAAAATAAAATAAACCTAAACCTAAACTAAACTAAAAAAAATAAGACCTAAACCTAAACCTAAAATAAACTAAACCTAAATCTAAACCTAATTTTATGTTTTTATCCAATGTGTCACCTTCGGATAGATTGCTTATGAATATTATTAATATGATAAGGATCAGAAGAATCTCTAATCACAACTCCTTGTCTTCCAAAGAAACATTTTGTTGAAAAGTGGGATTAGAATGGAGATCAATCTTGGAATTAGGGAAGGAAAAGAAATTATACCATTCAAAGCACAATTACCAATGTAATCAATGTTTTGCTCAAGAATTTTAGCCACATTCAAGCTATCATTCAAGTTATCATTAAAATCTTCATTCTCATCAATTAATGTTGGCAATGAAGCATGAATAGACTCTTTAGAGAGTGAATCATCATTTTGTTCAACCTCTTTGAATTTGGAATTCGCCATAATAGGCATATTTCCTTGTAAAGAAAGGTTGTTGGGTAGACCATCTTTTTTAACATAATTAATAACTTTGTCATTGTCAGAATGAGAAGTAAAATCAGCAATTTTAGGAACATCAAAAGATTCCAAAGAATCCAACCTAATATCAACATTTAAGTTTTTTTAGGCATAAAAATAGTTTTATTAACTTTATCAGAAGCTAATTTAGAGATAGGATCATTCAAAATTTTCTTTTTAAGATGCAGGTGAAGAACAAAATAATCTGAATTTTTATGACCATGAATCTTGCAATGGGAACAGAAAATCAAAATCATTTTAAATTAGACTTTTTATAAATAACAAAACTTTTCAGATTCATTCCAGACCTCCTTAGGATGTTTTTTAGATATGTTAAGTTCAACTAATATATGAGCAATAGAGGGATGGGATTTCACAGCATTCGCCTGATCGATTTAGAGAGGACAACTGAAAAGAGCCCCGATAGCAAATAAAACATAGTGGATAACATAATGGATTATCATATTTGGAAGAGCTAACCACACAAGAATAATAGGAGATTCCTCCTTTATATCAAAAAGGGAAGAGCAATTCAACAAACACATTTGACAGATAAAGACAAAATATGATCGATGTGGGAAAACCCTTGAATAATCCAAAATGTTAAGTTGAATCAATATGTTATAGATTGATCAAGCCAATAGAAAGCACCCAAAAGTTTAAGGTTATGAAAAAGAATCGAATCTTGTCCAAATTCAACTAACTTAAAGCAAATTTTCTAACCAAAATAAATTTGAAAGGTTTTGCAAGCTTTTTGACATCAAGATCTGAACACATGATCGCTGGCATACCTTAAGAAGAAATCAAAATCAGATTCACCAAGTTAGAAGAGATAGAGCACTTACTAGAAAGTGCATCCTTAAAGGATTTAATAGCACAAAAAAACATTGGGTTCAGGAATCCCCAAAAAAGTAGATGCCTTAGCCGGATCATCCAAATTGGGAGATGTAATCTATGAGTTCAAGGTCACTGTAGCCATATTCAGAAGAGACACATCACGCGAGTGGCTAGAGATTGAAAAGGCTCCAAAAAATAGTCTTGAATGATTTAGGATCCACATAAAATGCGAGACGGGAATGCATCGATGAAGGGGAAAACAAAATCACTAGTGTCATAGGGGAGAACGAGGAGGGGTGGGTTTAGGTTAGGGTTTAAGGTTTAGGGTTTAGGGTTTGGAGTTTTGGGTTTAGGGTTTAGGGTTTAAGGTTTAGGTTTTAGGGTTTAGGGTTTAGGGTTTTAGGGTTTAGGGTATACGACTTAACATTTAGGGTTTAAGGTTAGGGTTTAGGGTTTAGGGTTTAAGGTTTAGGGTTTAGGGTTTAGGGTTTAATGTTTAGGGTTTAGGGTTAGTTTAGGGTTTCAGCTTTAGGGTTTTGGGTTTAGGGTTTATGATTTAGGGTTGTATGTTTAGGGTTGTAAGTTTAGGGTTTAAGGTTTAGGGTTTAGGATTTAGGGTTTTAAGTTTTTTTAAAATTAAGTAAACAAGTAGGTTTAGGTTTATTTAGTTTATTTCATTTATTTTTTATTTATTTTAATTTATTTATTTTATATTTTTATTTAGTTTTTTATTTTATATTTAATTTTGATAATTTATTTTAGGTTTATTTATTTTAGTTTAGGTCTTTTATTTTAGTTTATTTTTTAGGTTTAGATTTATGTTTATTTTTTAGTTTTGTTTTATTTTTATTTTATTTTTAATTTTAAGTTTTATTTTCTATTTTAGGTTTAGGTTTAGGTTTTTATTTTATTTTCTTAGGTTTAAGTTTTAGGTTTTTATTTTAGATTTATTTTTAAGTTTTATGTTTTTGTTTAGGTTTATTTTTTTGTTTATTTTATTTTATTTATTTTAGGGTTTAGGTTTAGTTTATTTTAGGTTTAGGTTTAGGTTTTATTTATTTTAGTTTAGGATTAAGTTTATTTTTAGTTTATGGTTTTTTTTAGTTTAGGGTTTAGGTTTTATTTTTTATTTATTTTTTGGTTTATTTTTTAGGTTTAGGTTTTTATTTAGTTATTATTATATTTTATTTTAGGTTTATTTTATTTTTTTATGCTTGGGTTTTATTTTATTTAAGAATTTTATTTTTAGCTTTATTTATTTTTTAGTTTAGTTTAGGTTTCTATTTGTTTATTATAGATTAGTTTTATTTTTTTAGGTTTACGTTTAAGTTCAAGTTTAGGTTTAGGTTTTAGTTTAGGTTTTTTTATTTTATTTTTTATTTTACTTTGCTTTAAGTTTATTTATTTATTTTATTTTTAAATTTTATTTATTTTAGGTTTAGGTTTTTAGGTTTTCAAGTTTTTAGGGTTTATAGTTTATAGTTTGGATTTTAGGGTTTAGGGTTTAGGGTTTGGGTTTAGGGTTTAGGGTTTTGTGTTTAGGATTTAGGGTTAGGGTTTAGGGTTTAGGGTTTTAGTGGCAGGTTAGTTTAGGGTTTCTGATTAGGATTTAGAGTTTAGGGTTGAGGTTAGGGTTTTCATATGTTTTTTACATTTTTTATTTTTAAATTAAGTAAACTAGTAGGTTTATATTTAGTTAATTTTGTACTTTATTTAGGTTTATTTTTATTTCAATTTAGTTTGTTTGTTTCTTTTAAGTTTATTTATTTTATTTTAGGTTTTATTTTAGTTTAATTTTAGGTTTATCTTTAGGTTTAGGTTTATTTTTAAGTTTATTTTTTATTTTTTATTTTTTTTTTTTTGGTTTAAGTTTCATTTTATTTTAAGTTTAGTTTAGGTTTTTATTATATTTTTTAGGGTTAGGTTTTATGTTTTTATTTTAGGTTTATTTTAGATTCTATTTTTTTAGTTTAGGTTTAGGTTTGTTTTTATTTAATTTTTTTTATTTAATTTAGGTTTAGTTTATTTTAGGTTTAAGTTTAGGTTTTATTTATTTTAGTTTAGTTTAAGTTTAGGTTTATTTTTTTATTTTAGGTTTAGTTTTTTTTAGTATAGGGTTCAAGTTTTATTTTTATTTATTTTTAGATTTATTTTTTAGATTTAGGTTTTTATTTAGTTTTTATTTGGTTTTATTTTATTTTAGTTTATTTTATTTTTTATTTTAGGTTTAGTTTTATTTTATTTAGGTTTTATTTTTAGTTTAGTTTAGGTTTTTATTCATTTTATTTTAGTTTAGTTTTTAACTTTTAGTTTATTTTCTTTTTAGGTTTAGGATTAAGTTTAGGTTTAGGTTTAGGGTTATGTTTTGGTTTAGCTTTTAGTTTATGTTTTTATTTTATTTTATTTTTTATTTCATTTTTTTTAGCTTATTTTATTTATTTTATTTTAGGTTTTTATTTAGTTTAGGTGTAAGTTTTAGCTTTTAGGGTTTAGGTTTAGGGTTTAGAGTTTAGGGTTAGTTTAGGGTTTAGGGTTTAGAGTTTAAGATTTATGCTTTAGGTTTTAGGTTTAGGGCAGTTGTTGAGTTTAGGGTTTAGGGTTAGTGTTTGGGTTTTGGGTTAGGGTTTTATTTTTTATTTTTAGTTTTAGTAGTGTTTGGGTTTACGTTTAGGTTTAGGGTTCAAGTTTTATTTAGGGTTTAGGTTTAGGGTTTTTTTAATAGAGAACAAATTGTTCAACATTCCTTCTTTTCATTTCATCAACTAAGTAACACACTTAGTTCTCTAAGACATAAGTGATGACATAGACAAAAAAATGAGCATGCATAGAACAAATCAAACACCTTAGGTAACTAGAAGATTCTCTATTGTAAAGATATAATTCCAAAAGTAGTAGATCAGATCGGTCGTTCTTCAGTTTCTCTAGTTCCCATCAAAACCACCTCAACCTCTAAAGTAGCAGGATCCACCATCATATCCCCAATCTCTCCCTCTACAACTCTGGTTGTAACCTTCGCTCATTTCCATAACCATTCCAACCACCACCTCCATATCCAGACCTGATCCACCACCATTATAATTACCACCTTTGCCTTTGCCTCCATTGCGAGATCTAGATTGAGCCAGTTTGACGGTGATGTTCTTGCAGTCAATGTTTTTTCCATTCTTAAGGTTTTGGTTAATGTTTATTAGCTTTAAGTTTATTTTTTTAATTTATTTAGTTACTTTAAGATCAGGTTTAGGTTTTGGGATTTTGGGTTTAGGGTTTAGGGTTAGGGTTTAGAATTTAGGGCTTATGTTTTAGGGTTTTATTATTTATGGTTAGGGTTTAGGGTTGTAGGCTTTCATTTTTGGGTTTGGGGTTTAGGGTTTACTATTTAGGATTTAAGGTTTAAGGTGTTTTTTTAAATTAAGTAAACTGGTAGGTTTATGTTTATTTAGTATATTTAATTTATTTTTATTTTTATTTAGGTTTATTTTTTATTTTTATTTAGTTTAGTTTATTTATTTTAGTTTTATTTATTTTAGTTTAGGTTTTTTATTTTAGTTTATTTTTAGGTTTAGGTTTTATTTTATTTTTTTTTTAGGTTTAGGTTTTAGGTTTTATTTTAATTTATTTATAGGTTTTATTTTTTAGTTTAGTTTAAGTTTACTTTTAGTATGTTAAATAGTTTATGTTTATTTATTTTAGTTCAACTTATTTTACTTTAGCTTTATATTTTTTTTAATTTTATTTTATTTTTATTTTAGGTTTAAGTTTTTTTTTTAGTCTTGGTTTAGGTTTTATTTTTTTTTTTAGTTTATTAGGTTTATTAGGTTTAGGTTTTTAGTTTTTATTTTATTTTATTTCATGTTTAATTTATTTTTTATTTTAGTTTTACTTTTATTTTATTTTTTATTTATTTAGTTTAGGTTTTATTTATTGTATTTTAGTTTAGTTTTATTTTTATTTTATTTTTTTTTAGGTTTAGGTTTAAGTTCAATTTATATTTTATTTTATTTTATTTATTTGTTTATTTTGGTTTTGGTTTTTATTTTATTTAGTTTAGGTTTAAGTTTTTTTTCTTTTAGGGTTAGGGTTAGTTTAGGTTTAGGGTTTAAGGTTTAGGGTTTAGTGTTTAGGGTTTAGGGTTTAGGGTTTAAGTTTTAGGGTTTAATGTTTGTGGTTTATGGTTTTATGGGTAAGGGGTTAGGGTCTAGGATTTAGGGATTTTAGGGTTTAATCTTTAGGGTTTAAGGTTTAGGTTTAAGGTTTAGGGTTCAGGTTTAGTGTTTAGGGTTTATAGTTTAGCGTTTAGGGTTAGTGTTAGGGTTTAGGGTTTAGGGTTACGATTTTATTTTATTTATTTATTTTTAGGTTTGTAGTTTTTTCTAATAGAGAACAAATTCAAATTCAACATTTCTTCATTTTAATTTCATATTAACACACTAAGTTCTCAAATGGCGATGACATAGATCAAAATCACGCATAGAGCAAATCAAAAACTAGATAACTAGAACCATCTCTACTATAAAGATAAAATTACATAAGCAATAGATCGGATCAGCCATTCTTCATTTTTTTTGGTTCCCCCACCCCAACTTCTCAGTAGCGGATCCACCATTATATCCTCGATCTCTCCTCCACCACCAAGGTTGTAACCTCAGGCTCCTCCGCCTCCATAACCACCCTGCTCCAACCACCACCTCCATATCCACAAGAACCTCCAAATCCCCACCACCACATGATAAGCCACCTCATCCTCCCTACCGGATCTAGAGTGAGTGGTTTATGATGTTTTTCTTGTAGGTTTTGGCCATTCTTAGGGTTTATGTTTAAGTTTTATTGGTTTAGGTTTATTTTTTAATTTATTTAGTTACTTTATGTTTAGGTTTTGGGTTTGGGGTTTTGGGTTTAGGGTTTAGAGTTATGATTTAGGGTTTAGAGCTTAGTGTTTAAGTTTTAGGGTTTAAGGTTAGGGTTTAGGGTATAGGGATTAGAGTTTTGGGTTTTGGGCTTGGGGTTTAGTTTAGGGTTTAGCATTTAGGGATTAAGTTTTTTTTAAAAAAAATTAAGTAAACCAGTAGGTTTAGGTTTATTTAGTAAATTTAGTATATTTTTTATTTATTTTAGTTTACTTTAATTTTTATTTTTATTTAGGTTAATTTTTTATTTTTATTTAATTTACTTTATTTATTTTAGGTTTCTTGATTTTAGTTTAGGTTTTATTTTAGTTTCTTTTTTAGGTTTAGGTTAATTTTTTATTGAGTTTTATTTATTTTTTATTTTTTAAGTTTAGGTTTTATTTTTATACTTATTTTATTTTACTTTATTTTTTACTTTTATTTAAATTTATTTGTATTTGTATTTAGTTTAGTTTGTTTATTTTAAGTTTATTTATTTTAGTCTAGGTTTTTTATTTTAGTTTATTTTTTAGGTTTAGGCTTATGTTTATTTTTTAGTCTAGTTTTATTTTATTTTCTTTTAAGGTTTATGTTTTATTTTATATTTTTAAGTTTATGTTTAGGCTTTTATTTTATTTTTTATGTTTAATTATAGGTTTTATTTATTAGTATAGATTTAATTTTATTTAAATTTTATTTTATTTTACTTAGTTTATGGTTTATGGATAGTTTATTTTTGGTTTAAGTTTAAGTTTTGTTTGTTTTAGTTTAGTTTATTTTACTATAGGTTTAGGTTTATTTTATATTATTTGTTTTTTAATGGTTTATGTTTTATTTTTATTTATTTTTTAGTTTTATTTTTTAGGTTTTGGTTTTTTATTTAGTTTTATTTTATTTCATCTTAAATTATCTTTATTTTACATTTAGTTTTATTTTATTTAGGGCTTTTATTCTTAGGTTTATTTTATTTTTTAGTTACATTTAAGTTTTTATTTATTTTATTTTAGTTTAGTTTTTATTTTCTATTTTATTTTTTTTTTAGGTTTAGGTTTAGGTTTAGGTTTAGGCTTGGGTTTTTATTTTATTTTATTTAAGTATAAGTTTTTTTTCTATTTTATTTTTAGGTTTTATTTAGTTTTGATTTAAGTTTTTAGGTTTTTAGGATTTAGGGTTTATGATTTTAGGTTTAGGGTTTAGCATTTGGGGTTTAGGGTTTAGGGTTTAAGGTCGTAAGTTTTAGGGTTTAGGGTTTAGGGTTTAGTGTTTAGGGATTTAGGGTTTAGGATTTAGGGTTTATGGTTTTAGGGTTTAGGGTTTAGGGTTTAAGGTTTAGGTTTAAGTTTTTAGCTTTTTAAGATTTAGGGTTTCAAGTTTAGGGTTTAGGGTTTAGCATTTATGGTTTAGGGTTTAGGGTTTAGGGTTTAGGGGTTTAGGGTTTAGGATTTAGGGTTTAGGGTTTAGGGTTTAGGATTTAGAGGCTAGGGTTTAGGGTTTATGGTTTAGGGTTTACGGTTTACGGTTTAGGTTTAGGGTTGTAGGTTTAGGGTTTACAATTTAGGTTAATGGTTAGTTTTAGGGTTTAGTGCTTTTATTATATTTTTTATTATTTTATTTTTTAAAATGATGTGGACTGGTAGGTTTAGCTTTATTTAATTTATTTTTAATTTAATTTAGTTTATTTTATTTATTATTTATTTATTTTATTTTTCATTTTTATTTAGGTTCTTTTTTTATTTAGTTTAGTTTATTTATTTTAGGTTTATTTATTTTAGTTTAGGTTTGGGTTTTTTATTTAGTTTAGTTTATTTATTTTAGATTTATTTATTTTAGTTTATTTTTTTGGTTTAGGTTTAGGTTTAGGATTATTTTTTAGGTTAGTTTTCTTTTTATTTTACTTTTTAGGTGTTGGTTTTATTTTTTATTTCTATGTTTAGGTTTAGGTTTTAATTTTATTTTCTAATTTAGTTTTAGGTTTTAATTTTAGGTTTATTTGTAGGTTTTATTTTTTAGTTTAAGTTTAGGTTTATTTTTAGTTTATATTATTTTATTTAGTTTAGGTTTAGGTTTAGGTTTTATTTATTTTAGTTTTGTTTATTTTAGTTTAGGTTTATGTTTATTTTATTTTTATTTTAGGTTTGGGTTTTTTTTAAGTTTAAGGTTTAGATTTTGTTTTATTCATTTCTAAATTTTATCTTGAGGTTTAGTTATTAGGTTTAAGTTTTTATTTATTTTAGGATTATTTTATTTTTATTTTAGATTCAATTTTTATTTTATTTAGGTTTTTGATTTTTTAGTTTATTTTAGGTTTTTATTTATTTTTTATTTTATTTCTTTTTTAGGTTTAGGTTTAGGTTTAGGTTTGGGTTTTAGTTTTAGTTTTTATTTGATTTTATTTTGGTTTAGATTTTATTTATTTATTTTACTTTTAGGTTTTATTTAGTTTAGGTTTAGGTTTTTAGCTCTTTAGGGTTTAAGGCTTAGGGTTTAGGGTTTATGGTTTAGGGTTTAGGGTTTAAGGTTTAGAGTTTAGGTTTTAGGGTTTAGAGTTTAGGGTTAGGCTTTTAGCATTTAAGGTTTAGGGTTTAGAGTTTTTATAGTTTACGGTTTAATTTTAGGTTTATAGGTTCAAGTTTTAGTTAAGGATTTAGGATTTTTGGCTTTTTTTAAACAGAGAATAAATTCAGATTCAACATTTCTTCTTTTTGATTTTATGAACCAAATAACACACTAAGTTTTCGAAGACATAAGTGGCGACATAGTTCAAAAATTAGCATGCATAGAGAAAATCAAAAACTCTAGATAACTAGAACCATCTCTATTGTAAAGACATAGGTCCATAAGTATCAAATCGAATCAGTCGTTCTTAAGTTTCTCTAGTTCCCATCAGAACCACCTTGACCTCTCGAGTAGCGAGATCCACCATCATATCCTCGATCTCTCTTTCCACCACCACCATGGCTATAAACTCCAACGCTCTTCCAACCTCCATAACCACCACTGCTCCGACCACCATCTCCATATCCACAAGTACCTCTAGATCCCCCACCATAACTGTGATTACCGCCACCTCCACCGTAAGATCTAGACTAAGCCTGGTTGATGGTGATGTTCCTGCCATCAAAGTGCTGCCCACTCTTAGGATTTATGTTTATTAGGTTTTAGGGTTTAGGCTAATTTTAGGTTTAGTTTTTTTTTTTAGTTAAGGGTTTTTATTTTATGTTTATTTACTTTAGGTTTTATTTTTAGGTATATTTTTTGGGTGTAAGTTTTTATTTTACTTATTTTAGGTTTAGGGTTTAGATTTCAGTGTTTATGATTTAAGGTTTATGGTTTAAGGATTTTTAAAAAAAAACATTAGGTAAACCTGTAGGTTTAGGTTTATTTGGTTTATTTAGTTTATTTCATATTTTTTATTTAGGTTTATATTTTATTTTTATTTAGTTCACTTAATTTATTTTATGTTTATTTATTTTAGTTTAGGTATTTTATTTTATTTTTTTAGGTTTAGGTTTAGGTTTATGTTTATTTTTTAAGTTTAGTTTATTTTATATTTTTTTTATAGGTTTAGTTTTATTTTATTTTTTTTTTAAGATTAGGTTTTAGGTTTTATTTTAGGTTTATTTTAGGTTTTATTTTTTAGTTTAGGTTTAGGTTTATTTTTAATTTATTTTATTTTATTTAGTTTAAGGTTTATGATAAGTTTATTTTTTTTTTAGGTTTAGGTTTATTTTATTTTTATTTTAGGGTTAGGTTTTTTTAGTTTAGAGTTTAGGTTTTATTTTTAAATTTTTTTAGGTTTTCTTTTTAGGTTTATTATTTAGGTTTAGGTTTTTATTTAGTTTATAATTTGTTTTATTTTAAATTTATTTTATTTATGGTTTATGGTATAGGTTTAGAGTTTAGTGTTTAGGGTTTAGAGTTTAGGATTTAGGGTTTAGGCTTTAGTGTTAGTTTAGTCTTTAGGATTTGGGGTTTAGGGTTTGTGGTTTTAGGGTTAAGGGTTTAGGGTTTAGGGTTTTAGGGTTTAGGGTTTAGGGTTTGGGGTTTAGGTTTTAGGGTTTATGGTTTAGGGTTTTGGGTTTTCTTTAGGTTTAGGATTTAAGTTTAGGGTTAGGTTTTTTTATTTTTTTTTATTTTATTTTTTATTCTTTAAATTAAATAAAATTTTAGTTTATTTAGTTTATTTTTTATTTATTTTATTTCATTTTATATTTTATTTTTATTTAGGTTCATTTTTGTTTTTATTTAGTTTAGTTTATTTATTTTAGGTATATTTATTTTTGTTTAGGTTTTTTATTTTTGGTATATTTTTAGGTTTAGGTTTATGTATATTTTTTTTTGGTTTTGTTTTATTTTTTAGTTTTTTATTATTTGGTTTAGGTTTATTTTAGGTTTATTTATTTGTTTAGGTTTAGGTTTATTTTAGTTTATTTTATTTTATTTAGTTTAGGGTTTATGTTTAGTTTATTTTAGGATTAGATTTAGGTTCTATTTATTTTATTTTAGTTTATTTTAGTATAGGTTTAGGTTTATTTTATTTTATTTATTTTAGGTTTAGGTTTTTTTTTTAGTTTAGGGATTTGGTATTAGTTTTTACTTTTTCTAGGTTTTATTTTTAGGTTTATGTTTTTATTTTACTTTATTTTATTATATTTGTTTATTTTATTTTATTTTTATGTTTAGTTTCTATTTTATTTAGGTTTTTTATTTTTTAGTATATTTTATTTTTTTAGTTGTGTTTAAGTTTTTATTTATTTTATTTTATTTTAAGTTTTTATAGTTTATTTTATTTTTAAGTTTTGGTTTAGGTTTTAGTTTAGGTTTTTATTTTATTTTATTTTTTTATTTTATTTACATTTAGGTTTTTTATTTATTTTAGTTTTTAGGTTTCATTTACTTTAGGTTTAGGTTTTGAGGTTTTTAGGGTTTAAGGTTTAGGATTTAGGGTTTAGGGTTTAGGGTTTAGGGTTTAGAGTTTAGGGTTTAGCGTTATAGGTTATAGGATTTAGGGTTTAGGGATTAAAGCATAAGGTTTTAGGGTTTAGGGTTTAGGGTTTAAGGTTTAGGGTTTAGGGTTGTAGGTTTAGGGTTTAGGTTTTTGGTTTAGGGTTAGTTTTAGGGTTTAGGGTTTAGTTTTTTTGTTTATTTTTTCTATTTTTTATTATTATTTTATTATTTTTTAAATTTTGTAAACTGGTAGGTTTAGGTTTATTTAGTTTATTTTTGATTTATTTGATTTTATTTTATTTATTGAATTTTTATTTAGGTTCATTTTTATTTTTATTAAGTTTAGTTTATTTATTTTAGTTTTGGTCTTCTATTCTAGTTCATTTTTTAGGTTTAGCTCCAGATTTTGGTTTATTTATCTATTTTTTTTTTTTTGGGATTAAGCTTTATGTTTTATTTTTAGGTTTAGGTTTAGGATTTTATGTTTTTTTAAGTTTAGGTGTTAGGTTTTTATTTTAGGTTTTTTTTATGTTTTACTTTTTAGTTTAGGTTTGGGTTTATTTTTAGTTTATTTTATTATATTTAGTTTAGGTTTAGGTTTAAGTTTAGTTTATTTTAGGTTTAGGCTTATGTTTATTTATTTTAGTTTACGTTTATGTTTAATTTATTTTTATTTTACTTTTAGATTTTTTTTAGTTTAAGGTTTAGGTTTTAATTTATTTTAGGTTTATTTAAGTTTAGGTTTTATTTAGTTTTATTTTATTTTATTTTAGGTTTATTTTATTTTTTTTTTCTATTTAGTTTTTATTTTAGTTAGGCTTTTTATTATTTTAGTTTAGTTTAGATTTTTATTTATTTTTATTTTATTTTATTTTTAAGTTTAGGTTTAGGTTTAGGTTTTGGTTTTGCTTTATGTTTATATTTTATTTTATTTTATTTTTTTATTATATTTTTGTTTATGTTATTTATTTATTTTATTTTTAGGTTTTATTTCTTCTAGGTTTAGGTTTTTAGCTTTTCAGGGTTTAGGGTTTAGGGGTTAAGATTTATTTAGTGTTTAAGGTTTTGGGTTAGGGGTTTGGGGTTTAGGGTTTAGGATTTAGGGTAAGCTTTAGAGTTTAGGATTTAGGGTTTAGGGTTTAGAATTTATGTTTTAGGGTTTAGGGGTTAGGGTTTATGGTTTATGGTTTTAGGGTTTTAGGTTTAGGGTTTATGGTTTAGGGTTTAGGGTTTTTATTGTTTAGGGTTTAGGGTTTAGGTTTTAGGTTTAGGGTTTATGTTTCATTAAGGATTTAGGGTTTTTGGTTTTTTTTTAAATAGAGAATAAATTCAAATTCAAAATTTCTTCTTTTGGATTTCATCAACTAAGTAACACACCATGTTTTCTAAGACATAATTGGCTACATAGTTCAAAAATGAACACGGATATAAGAAATCAAAACCCCTACATAACTAGAACTGTCTCTACTATAAAGACATAGTTCCACAAGTAATAGATCGGATCAACCACTCTTAAATTTCTCCAGTTCTCAGGAGAACCACCCTGTCCTTTCAAGTAGCGGGATTCCCCATCATATCCTCGATCTCTCCCTCCGCCAAAACCATGGGTGTAACCTCCGTCGCTCTTCCCGCCTCCATAACCACCACTGCTCTGACCACCACCTCCAAATCCCCCACCACCACAATGATAACTATTGTTTTGCCTTTATCTACATCTGGTTGATGGTGATGTTCTTCTCATAATTACGCCCATTTTTTAGGAGGTTTTAGGGTTATGTTTGTTTTTTAATTTATTTAGTTACTTTAGGTTTAGGTTTAGGGTTTGGTGTTTAAGGTTTAGGGTTTAGGGTTAAGTTTTAGGGTTTAAGGTTTAGGTTTTAGGATTTAGGGTTTTAGGGTTTATGCTTTAAGGGTTTAGGGTTTAAGGTTAGGGTTTAAGGTTTAGGATTTAGGGTTTCTTAGGGTTGTAGGTTTAGGGATTAGGGTTTAAGGTTTAGGGTTTAGGGTTTATGATTTAGGGTTTAAGGTTATATATATATTTTTTAAATTAAGTAAACTGGTAGTTTATTTAATTTTATTTATTTTAGTTTACTTTTTTTTATTTAGGTTTATATTTTATTTTTATTTAAGTTAGTTTTTTTATTTGAGGTTTATTTATCTTAGTTTAGGTATTTATTTTAGTTTATTTTAGTTCTAGGTTAGTTTAGATTTATTTTTAGTTGAGTTTTATTTTTATTTTATTTTTTAGGTTTAGGTTTTATTTTTTATTTTTTATTTTTAGGTTTAGGTTTAGGTTTTTATTTTATTTTTTAAGGTTCAGGTTATTGGTTTTTATTTTAGTTTTAACTTTATGTTTAGGTTTATTTTTTGATAATTTTATTATATTTAGTTTAGATTTAGGTTTAAGTTTAATTTATTTGAGGTTTAGGTTTAGGTTTTATTTATTTTAGTTTAGGTTTCGCTTTATTTTATTTTGTTTATTTTATTTTTATTTTAGATTTAGGTTTTTTTTAGTTAAATGTTTATGCTTTATTTTTTATTTACTTTTAGTTTTTTTTTTTAGGATTATTTTTTAAGTTTAGGTTTTTATTTAGTTTTTATTTTATTTTTTTTAAGGTTTAAAGTTTAGGGTTTAGGGTTTAGGATTTTGTGTTTAGGGTTTAGGGTTTACGGTTTAGGGTTTTTTTAAATTAAGTAAACCAGTAGGTTTAAGTTTATTTAGTTTATTTAGTTTATTTTATATTTTTATTTAGGTTTATATATTATTTTTTATTTAGTTTAGTTTATTTATTTTATGTTTATTTATATTAGTTTAGTTTTTTATTTTAATTTATTTTTTAGGTTTAGGTTTAGATTTATATTTTTTTTGTTTAGTTTTATTTTTGTTTTATTTTTTAGGTTTAGGTTTTATTTTTAATTTTCAGTTTATGTTTAGGTTTTCATTTTATTTTTTTAGGTTTAGGTTTTAGGTTTTTTTTTAATTTATTTTTAGGTTTTATTTTTTAGTTTAGGTTTAGGTTTATTTTTAGTTTATTTTATTTTATTTAGTTTAAGATTTAGGTTTAATTTATTTTAGCTTTTGGTGTAGGTTTTATTTATTTTAGTTTAGGTTTAAGTTTATTTTATTTTATTTATTTTATTTTTATTTTAGGTTTAACTCTTACAGGTAAATTAATGGAAATAATAGATATTATGGTTCATAGAATAATAAATATTTTATGTGTTCAAGAAACTAAATGGGTTGGGGAGAAGGCCGAGATGGATATTTTTTAACTTTGGTATTCAAGTAGAAGTCGAACTAGAAATGGTGTATTTGTGATTATAGATAAAAGTTTGAAGGATAATGTTATAAATATTAATAGATGTGGAGATAGAATTATACCTTTAAATATTATTGTTGATACTAAGATTCTCAATGTTATAAGTGTTTATGCCTCTCAAGTAGGTTTGGATGTAAGCTCAAAAGAAAATTTTTGGAATGAATTAGAGGGATTAATACAAAAGATACCTCTTAAAGAAAAGTATTTATTGGAGGAGATTTAAATGGACATGTTGGTAGAGTGGTAGAAGATTTTAAAAGTATTCATGGTGGTTATGGATTTGGAGTGACAATTGAAGAAGGTAGGACTATATTAGATTTCTCTTTAGCTTATGATTTTGTAGTTGCTAATACTTATTTTAGAAAAGAGATGAACATATTATTACTTATAAAAATGGATCTAGTAAAATACAGATTGATTATTTTTGAATAAGAAAAATAGATCATTTAGATTGTAAAGATTGTAAGGTCATTCCAAGTGAAAGTTTAAGTACCCAACATCGATTATTAGTTTTAGATTTTAAGATGAAAGATTATAATAGGAAAAATAAATCAAATTATTATCCTAGGATTAGATGGGGACACTTAAAGAACAAAAATAAAAATATTTTTAAGAGCAAGCTACAAGAGCTTAGTATTTGGGATGTTCATAAGGAAGCTAATGTTACGGGGAAAAAGTAGCAAGTGAAATTAAGTAAGTTGCTAAAAATGTGCTTGGAGAATCAAAAGGAAAAGCTTCTTTTAATAAAAATAGTTGGTGGTGGAGTTAGTGTGTGCAAGAAAAGATAAGAACTAAGAAGCATTGTTATAAAATTTGGTTTTGATGTAAAAACTCCGAGAATTGAAAAAGATATAAAGTGGCATGCAGAGATTCTAAGAAAGCAATATATGATGCAAAAAATTTAGCTTTTAGTGATTTATATAATAGATTAGATACCAAAGAAGGTGAAAGATGTATGTATAAGTTAGCCAACCAAAGAGATAGGAAAAGTAAAGACCTAGTTTAAGTGAGGTGTATTAAGGATGAAAATAATAAAGTACTTTTCTTAGAAAGGATATTGAAAATAGGTGGATGAGATATTTTAATAAACTTTTCAATGAAGGATATAAAATTACGATTGATTTTAGCAACCTTAATACCCTAAACAAAAATAGAGAATTTTTTTTTATCATCATATTAATAAATCTGAAGTTAGAGAAGCTTTAAAAAAATGAAATGTTGAAAAATAGTAGGACCTGATAATATTCCAATAGAAGTGTGGAAATGTTTTGGAGATCAAGGAATTTCTTGTCATACAAATCTTTTTTAGGTTATTTTAAAGACTAAAGAGATGTCAAATGAGTGGAGGAAGAGTTTATTGGTTCTTGTATTTAAGAATAAATGTGATGCATAAAATTGTGCAAAATACAGAGGAAGTAAGTTAATGTGTCATACATTAAAATTATGGGAGAGAGTAATTGAGCATAGGTTACGATGTGATATAAATATTTCTCACAATCAGTTTGTTTTCATGCCAAGTAGATTTACTTTGGATGCTATACATTTGTTAAGAGGTTTGATGGAGAAGTATAGAGAAAGTAAGGAGGATCTACATATGGTATTTATTATTTTAGAGAAAGCTTATGATAAACTTTAAAGAGATGTTCTTTGGATAGTTCTAGATCAGGAAGGAGTTAATATTTGTTATATTCAAGTCATTAAGGATATGTATACTTGAGCTATTACTTGTGTCTAAACATAAGAAGGATTGACAAAATATTTTCCTATTTTAGTTGAATTACATCAAGGATCAACTTTAAGCCCTTATCTTTTTTGCTTTAGTTATGGATGTTCTTACTAAGTATTTACCAAAAGATTTACCTTCGTGTATGCTTTTTGCTGATGACATTCTTCTTGTTGATAAGACTAGAGAGGTAGTCTAAGAGAAACTTGAATTATGGAGGTCAACATTGGAGTCTAAAGGTTTTCATTTAAGTAGATCTAAAACTGAATATATGGAGTGTAATTTTAGTTGTAGAAGTTCTAGTGGTAGTGTTGTGACATTAGGTGAACAAGTCATTAATAAGAGTGAGTGATTCAGATATTTAGGCTCTATTGTTCAAAATGATGGTGACATAGATGGAGATGTTATTATTAGAATTCAAGTTGGATGGTTGAAGTGGAGGAATGCATCTGGCCTATTGTGTGATAGAAAAGTTTCACTTAAACTTAAGAGAAAATTTTATAAGATGGTGGTAAGACCTGCAATGACTTATGGTGCAGAATGTTGGCCAATAAAAGTTGGAGTAGCTCTAGTGGCAGATAAGATTAGAGAGAGTCACCTTACATGGTTTGGCCAAATAAAGCATCAGCCGTCCGATGACCTGGCTAGGAGAGTAGATGCATTAGATTTGCCTTATGTTAAGAAAGGTAGAGGTAGACCAAAAAAGACTTGGTTAAGATGTATAAAAAATGACCTTAGTACAGTTGAATTAAATGAGAATTTGACACATAATAGGACACAATGGACATGAAGGATTCATGTAGTCGACCCTGCTTAGTGGGATAAAGGCTTGTTGTTGTTGTTGTTCTTGTTGGATTTTTATTTTAGGTTTAAGGTTTTTATTAGTTTAGGGTTTATGTTTTATTTTCTATTTACTTTTAGATTTTATTTTTAGGTTTATTTTTTAGGTTTAAGTTTTTATTTAGTTTTTATTTTATTTTATTTTAGCTTTAGGGTTTAGGGTTGAGGATTTAGTGTTTAGGGTTTACTGTTTAGCATTTTTTAAAATTAAGTAGGTTTAGGTTCATTTAGTTTATTTTATATTTTTATTTAGATTTATATTTTATTTTTATTTAGTTTAATTTATTTATTTTACGTTTATTTATTTTGGTTTAGGTTTTTCTATTTTAGTTTATTATTTAGGTTTAGGCATAAGTTTATGTTTATTTTTTAGTTTAGTTTATTTTAGGTTTAGGGTTTATTTTTAATTTTAATGTTTAGGTTTAGGTTTTTATTTTATTTTTTTAAGTTTACGTTTTAGGTTTATTTTTAGGTTTTATTTTTAATTTATGTTTAGGTTTATTTTCAGTATAGTTTCTTTTATTTAGTTTAAGGTTTAGGCTTAATTTATTTTAGGTTTAAGTGTAGGTTTATTTATTTTAGTTTAGATTATTTTACTTTAGGTTTAGGTTTATTTTTTTTCATTTTTATGTTTATTTTAGTTTTATTGTAGGTTTAAGATTTTATTTAGTATAATTTATTTTATTTTAGGTTAATCCATTTTAGTTTTGTTATTTAGAATTTTAGTTTAGGGTTTTTTTATTAGGTTTTTTAGTTTATTATATTTATTTTGGTTTTATTTTTATTTTATTTTTATTTAGTTTATTTTATTTTTATTTAGTTTAGTTTATTATTTTTTAGATTTATTTATTTTAGTTTTTTATTTTATTTATAGGTTTAGATGTATTTTTTAGTTTAGTTTTATTTTATTTATTTTATGTTTAGGATTTTTTTAGGTTTAGGTTTAGATTTTATTTAGGTATTTTATTTATTTTATTTTATTTTATTTTATTTTAGGTTTAGTATTTTAGTTTTATTTTATTATTTTATGTTTATAATTTTAATTTTAGGTTTAGGTTGAGGTTTTTATATTTTAGGTTTACATTTAGGTTTATATTTTAGGTTTATTTTAGGTTTTATTTTAGTTTATGTTTATTTTTAGTTTATTTTATTTAGTTTAGTTTAGGTTTATTTATTAGTGTAGGTTTTATTTATTTTAGTTTATTTTATTTAGTAGATTAGGTTTATTTTATTTTGTTTTATTTGTTTTTTATTTTAGTTTTTTTAGTTTAGGGTTTATGTTTTATTTTTAGATTTTATTTTTAGATTTATGTTTTATTTAGTTTTATTTTATTTTATTTTAAGTTTAGGGTTTGGGTTTTAGATTTAGTGTTTAGGGTTTGGTTCACGATTTAGGGTTTCTTTAAATTAAATCATTAGGTTTAGTTTATTTAATTTTATTTTAGATTTTATTTAAGTTTATATTTTATTTAATTTAGTTTATTTTTATTTTAATTTATCTTTTATTTATTTTTAGGATTTTATTATATTATTTTTTTGGATTAGGTTTAGGTTTATGTTTATTTTTAGGTTTAGGTTTTAGGTTTTATTTTACATTTTTTTTTAGTTTTTTTTAGTTCAAGTCTTTTATTTTATTATTATATTTAGTTTATTGTTTTTTAGTTTATTTTAGGTTTGTGTAGATTTTTTTATTTTAGTTTGGTTTAGGTTTATTTTATTTTTCATTTTAGATTAGGTTTTTTAGTTTAGGGTTTATTTTATTTTAGGTTTATTATTTTATATTTTTTTTATATTAGTCTCATTTATTTTATTTTATTTTATTTTATTTAGGTATGGTTTAGGTTTTAGGTTTTTGTAGGTTTAGGGTTTTTAAAAAAATTAAGCAAACCATAAAGTTTAGATTTATTTATTTAGTTTATTTATTTATTTATTTATTTTATTTTATTTTATTTTATTTATTTCTTTAGTTTATTTATTTAAATTTAGTTCTTTTGATTTTAGTTTACTTTTAGGTTTAGGTTTAGGTTTATGTTTTGTTAGTTTAGTTTTTATTTTATTATTTTGAGGTTTAAGTTTATTTTTTATTTTAGGTTTAGGTTTGATTTTATCTATTTTTTAAGTTTTAGGTTTTTTTTTTTAGGTTTTATTTTTTAGTATAAGTTTCTTTCATTTATTATTTTATTTATTTTATTTATTAGTTTATTTTAGGTTTAAGTTTAGGTTTTATTTATTTTAGTTTTGTTTATTTTGTAAGCTTT
The DNA here is from genome assembly GCA_021442155.1 of Cymbidium sinense. Classification (NCBI taxonomy): domain Eukaryota; kingdom Viridiplantae; phylum Streptophyta; class Magnoliopsida; order Asparagales; family Orchidaceae; genus Cymbidium; species Cymbidium sinense. The sequence goes on along the minus strand of CM038220.1, from coordinate 49,616,854 downwards.
AGTTTATTTTATCTATTAGGTTTTTTAGTTTAGGTTTTTATTTTATTTTATTTTTTTGGTTTTATTTTTAGGGTTATTTTTAGGTTTAGGTTTTATTTAGTTATTATTTTATTTTATTTAGGTTTAATTTATTTTGATTTTACATTTAGGTTTTATTTTATTTAGTTTTTTTATTTTTAGGTTTCTTTATTTTTTTATTTTAGTTTATGTTTTATATTTTATTTTTTTAGTTTTTATTTTTATTTTTTTTATTTTAAGTTTATTTAGGTTTAGTTTAGGTTTAAGTTTAAGTTTAGTTTAGGTTTAGGTTTATTTTATTTTTTTTTATTTTATTTATGTTTAGGTTTATTTATTTATTTTGTTTTATGTTTTATTTAGTTTTAGGTTTTAGGTTTTAGGTTTTTTTAGGGTTTAACGTTTAGGGTTTGTGGTTTAGGGTTTAGGATTTAGGGTTTTTGGTTTTAGGGTTTAGGGTTTAGGGTTTTTTTTAGGGAACCCCATGTAAGGGAATTTTATTGACATAAAAAAGGGGTTACAATGTCCTTAAGAGGGGATAAGCTCAAGAACTACTACTCAAAGAGCTACAATAAGCCTAGAGAGTGAATCCCCTATCTAAGTACAACCATAAAAAAGAAGGAAAAATAAAAGAGAATAGAAAAATAGTAAGAGATACAAAAGTAATAAAAAGAAAAAGCCAGAGGACAGCCTTCAACAATAACTTGTGAAGATAAGAGAAGCATATGCCACCACCAGAGAAAGAACCTGCAAGGAAACAACACAGAACCTGCAAATAGCTAGAGAAAGGAATTAGCACAGGTAGAGAATTACAAGTAAAATTAACAAAAATAAAGGAGAGTGAGAGAAATTTAGAGAAGTGTGTGAAGAAAGGCTCTCCACACAAGAATGGGGCAACCGCAAACTTGAGCATCCAAACTTCAAAGGAAGGGTTACATAACAAGTGCTACTACCAGCCAAGTTATGAGAGCAATCATCCCAGCCATCATAGCCTACATACCTGGGGGAAAGCAGCTGCCACTGGATGAAAATCATTTGATCTTTAATACCTGCATAACAAATAATAGCAAAATACACTATAGAAGAAAAGGAAACACTATTCATGGCAAAATGATCCCCAATCCCTTGAAAGATAAGCACCACCTAAGTATTCCAACATAACATGTGAATGAATAGCCAACACAAACCCCTAAACAAATTAATCATCATGGCAAGGAAAACACCCCCATAGTGATGAAAGCCAATCAGGGCAACAACCCAGGTGTTAAAATCCACCTATTAATAACTAGATCACAATAATAATTATACAGGTCTAATAGAGCCAAGAGAAATCTTAGGTAGTAGATAAACCCATACAGCAGAAGCACGGGTAATGAGGCTAATCAAACGTCAATCAACAACAAAATGGTAGGAAGAAATCCAACATAAATAATCAGCCTAGTGAACATAATAACCCGATAAACCATTCAACCGATAGACAAAATAGCAAACCAAATAAGGTAACCAACAACATGGGAGAAGGTAGGAAGTGTGATTACAAAAATGAGCCATGATAGGACTCAAAATATAAATAGCCAAAAAACCCATCATAAAGAGGGAAGAGAGTCCAACTGATAGGCAAACAACAGAAGCAGAAATATGGGGAAAAGGAGAACACAAGAAATCCCAATTGTGCAAGGAACTAGTAGTAATCACAAAATTAAGAAGAGAAAGAGAACCAATGAACATAATCAGCAAAGTAATTGATCAATCCATGAGGGTTAAGAAAAAGAGCAGCAAATCCCAGTAGGTCTAATGAAACAGGTGACAGTCCCATGTAAGGTGGCTATCAACAAATAAAATTAGAGCCCAACATGTTAAAGGACAAATAAAAGGTAACCAATAGATGAGGCTAAAGAGCCAAATACCACCGAATGATAACCAAAAAAATGCAGACAGAAACTAAAAAACTAAGAAGGGGACAGTGCAAATCAAGGAAAATAGAAAGAGGAAAATACATACAAAGCAAACAGTGAACCGAGTAGAAAATAGAATAATGTAACTAAATTTTTATGGTAAGGTAATCTAGAGTTATCCAAATTTACCAATCCATGCAAATGTTTAGGAAGACTAAAATGATCAAGAAAGGTGAGCACATCTTATCTAGCACATAGATTAGCAAGATAGTCAACAAAAGCTTTTCCTTCATGCCAAATGTGGGTGATTTTAAAGCAGACTTGAGTGAGGAGAGCTCTAGTATGATTAATGAGGTAGTATAAATCTGTGTATCCCACCTTGGTGGAAGTCAACATATCAATGAGCAAAAGAGCATCCACTTCAATCCAGATATTGAACCAACCTTTTGGCAAACAAATCTCTATAGCTTTGTTAATAGCCATTAATTCAGCAAAGATAATAGAACAAGCTTTAAGGGGGGTAGGCAAAAGCACAAATGACACTACCTTTAAACTTTCTGAAAATGCCACCACAGCAAAAGAATTTTGAGAGACAGAGCCATCAGTATTAATTTTGATAGTATTGTTATGAGGCTTTCTCCAATAGATAAGCTTATCTTCTTTCCAGGGGATCTCAAGCTAAGACCCAACTTGTTGGCACAAATTTGTACCCTTTAAAGTGGTTGTTAGTAATTAAGCTAGCAATAAATAAAGCAATCGGATTTTTTTTCTTTATTTCTTGTGGTTCATAGGGATACCATGATGTTTGGCATCACTTCTGTCCATCCATATGAACCATATAAGAGAGATGGCAATAATTACTTTAATGTGACCTTTCACAATTTTATGAAAATAGACATCAAGAAGTTCATATAAGGATAAAAAACCATGAAAATGGTTAATATTAAAAAGTTCATCATACCAAACCCACAATTTGGAGGCAATAGCTCCATTGACAAAAAACATGATTCACATTTTCAATGTAAAATAGCAATATCATTTGGAAGTGGCAGCCCTTACCCCACATCAAAGTAGAAATGAAAATTTTTAGAATTCTCCAAATAAGGATAGAGTAAGAGAAAAGGATAATGTTATTCGAAATTTTAAAAAACATATTAAAGAAACCATGGGCTTCTTTAATATGATTCCATACCACTTTAAGAATTCTCCAAATAAGGATAGAGTAAGAGATAAGGATAATGTTATTTTTAGTTTAGTTCAGTTTTAATTTATTTTTTAGTTTTTTTTAGGCTTAGGTTTTTAGTTTAGTTTAGTTTATGTTAATTTAGTTTATTTTTATTTTTAGTTTAGTATTTATTGAGTTTATTTTCTATTTTTTTTAGTTTAGTTTAGTTTATTTTTTAAATTTATTTAGTTTATTTTAGTTGAAGTTTAGTTTATTTTTAGTTTTTTACTTTAGGTTTATTTTTTAGTTTAGTTTTTTAGTTTAGGTTTAGGTTTTTAGTTTATTTAGTTTAGTTTATTTTTAATATAGGTTTAGTTTTTAGTTTAGTTTATTTAATTTTGTTTAGTTTAGGTTTAGTTTAGTTTAATTTAGTTTATTTTAGTTTAGTTTTAGTTTAGGTTTATTTATTTTAGTTTAGCTTATTTAGTTCAGTTTTTAGTTTAGTTTAGGTTAGTTTTTTATTTTTTAGTTTAATTTAGTTTTATTTTTAGTTTATTTTAGATTAGTTTAGATTAGTTTAGTTTATTTTTATTTTATTTAGTCTATTTATTTATTTTAGTTTAGTTTAGATTATTTTAGTTTATTTTTAGGTTTAGGGTTTAGCTTATTTAGTTTAGGTTTAGGGTTAGTTTAGTTTATTTATTTAGTTAAGTTTATTTTTAGTTTTGATTTAGTTTAGTTTATTTTTAGTTTATTTAGTTTAGTTTATTTATTTGTTTAGGTTTTTTAGTTTATTTTAGTTTAGTCTTTTTAGTTTATTTAGGTTCAGTTTTTTTAGTTTAGGATTTTTTAGGTTTAGGTTTTTAGTTTAATTTATTTTTAGTTTTTAGTTTATTTATTTTTTAGTTTAGTTTAGTTTAATTTAGTATATTTTTTAGTTTAGATTAGGTTTTGTTTAGTTTAGTTAGGTTTAGTTTATTTTTAGGTTAGGTTTAGGTTTTTAGTTTAATTTAGTTTAGGTTTAGCTTAGTTTTTATTTAGGTTTAGGTTTTAGTTTAGTTTTTAGGTTTATTTTTTTAGTTTAGTTTTAGTTTTAGTTTAGTTTAGGTTTAGGTTTTTTAGGGTTTTGGTTTAGGTGTTTAGTTTAGATTTAGGTTTAGGTTTTTAGTTTTAGGTTTAATTTAGTTTAGTTAAGGTTTAGTTTAATTTTTTTTAGTTTATTTAGTCTAGTTTAGTTTATTTAGTTTTTAGTTTATTTAGTTTAGTTTAGGTTTTTTAGTTTTAGTTTAATTTAGTTTAGTTTTTAGTTTAGTTTAGGTTTAGGTTTAGTTTAGTTTATTTTTTAGGTTTAGTTTATATATTTAGTTTTAATTTTAGTTTTAGTTTTTAGTTTAGTTTAGTTTATTTTTAGTTTAGTTTAGTTTAGTTTTTAGTTTATTTTTAGTTTAGTTTAGTTTAGGTTTATTTTTAGTTTAGTTTAATTTTTAGTTTATTTATTTAGGCTTAGTTTAGTTTATTTTAGGTTCAGTTTAGTTTAGGGTTTAGGTTTAGTTTATTTAGTTTATTTTAATTTTAGTTTAGTTTTTTTAGTTTAGTTTAGTATATTTATTTATTTTAGTTTAGTTTAGCTTTAGTTTAGTTTAGTTTATTTTAGTTTATTTTTAGGTTTAGTTTAGTTTATTTTTTTAGTTTAGTTTAGTTTAGTTTAGTTTTAGGGTTTAGGTTTAGTTTAGGTTTGGGTTTAGGTTTTTAAGTTTATTTATTAGTTTATTTAGTTTAGTTTATTTTATTTTAGTTTAGTTTTTAGTTTAGTTTAGTTTAGTTTAGGTTAGTTTGGGTTTAGGTTTAGGTTTATTTAGTTTTGTTTTAGTTTAGTTTAGTTTTTAGTTTATTTAGTTTTAGTTTAGTTTAGGTTTTAGTTAGTTTATTTTTAGTTTAGTTTAGTTTAGGTTTAGTTTAGTTTAGTTTTTAGTTTAGTTTAGGTTTAGGTTTATTTAGTTTAGTTTATCTAGGTTTAGTTTTATTTAGTTTAGTTTACTTAGTTTAGTTTAGTTTAGGGTTTAGGTTTAGTTTAGTTTATTTAGTTTAGTTTAGGTTTTTAGTTTAGTTTAGGTTTTAGCTTATTTAGTTTATTTTAGTTTAGTTTTTTATTTATTTAGTTTAGTTTAGTTTAGTTTATTTATTTAGTTTAGTTTAGGTTTAGGTTTTTTGTTTACTTTATTTAGTTTTGCTTTAGTTTAGGTTTAGGTTTAGTTTAGTTTAGTTTAGTTTAGTTTAATTTATTTAGGTTTTATTTTTAGTTTAGTTTAGGGTTAGGTTTAGTTTAGGTTTTATTTATTTATTTAGTTCAATTTATTTAGTTTATTTTTATTTTAGGTTTAGTTTAGGTTTAGCCTTAGCTTTAGTTTTAGGTTTAGTTTAGTTTAGGTTTAGGTTTAGGTTTTAGTTTATTTTTAGTCTAATTTAGGTTTAGGTTTTGGTTTAACTTTAGTTTAAATTAGTTTAGTTTAAGTTTTACTTTAGTTTATTCAGTTTAGGTTTAGGTTTAGGTTTAGGTTTATTTTTAATTTAGTTTAGGTTTTTTTAGTTTATTTAGTTTATTTTTTAGTTTTTTTTTAGTTTAGGTTTAGGTTTAGGTTTTTTAGTTTAGTTTAGGTTGAGGTTTAGGTTTAGTTAAGTTTATTTATTTAATTTAGTTTAGTTTATTTTTACTTTAGGATTATGTTTAGTTAAGGTTTAGGTTTAGTTTAGGTTTAGATTTATTTTAGTTTAGTTTAAGCTTTTAATTTTAGTTTAGGTTTAGGTTTAGGTTTTAGTTTAGTGTATGTTTAGGGTTTAGGTTTTGGTTTTTAGGTATTTTTGTTTAATTTATTTTAGTTTTTTAGGTTTAGGGTTTAGGTTTTAGATATAAGTTTACTTTAGTTTAGTTTATTTTTTAGGGTTTAGGTTTAGGTTTAGGTTTAGGGTTTAGGTTTAGTTTAGTTTAGTTTATTTTTAGTTTATTTATTTAGTTTAGATTTCGGGTTAAGGGTTTAGAGTTTTAGGTTTTAGGGTTTTGGGTTTAAGTTTTATTTATTTTAGTTTAGTTTATTTTTGTTTAGGTTTATGTTAATTTTATTTTGTTTATTTTAGGTTTTCATTTTTTTTTTTGGTTTAAGGTTTAAGTTTTATTTTTTATTTACTTTTAGGTTTATTTTTTAAGTTTTGGTTTTTATTTAGTTTTTATTTTATTTTATTTTAGGAATAATTTATTTTTATTTTAGATTTACTTTTTATTTTATTTAAGTTTTTAATTTTTTTAGCTTATTTTATTTTTAAGTTTAGTTTAGGTTTTTATTTATCTAATTTAATTTAGTTTTGACTTTTTTATTTTTTATATTTTTACGTTTTGTTTTAGGTTTAGGTTTAGGTTTTATTTTAGGTTTGTATATTTATTTTATTTTTTTATTTTATTTTGGTTTAGGTTTTCTTATTTATTTTATTTTTAGGTTTTATTTAGTTTAGGTTTAGGCTTTTAGGGTTTTAGGTTTTAGGGTTAAGTGTTTAGGTTTTAGGGTTAAGGGTTTAAGATTTAGGTTTAGGGTTTGGGTTTTAGGGTTAAGGGTCTAGGGTTGTAGGCTTTAGGGTTTAGGGTTTAGGGTTGTAGGTTTAGGGTTTAGGGTTTTTTTATTTTCTTTATTTATTTATTTTCTATTAATTTAAATTAAGTAAACCGGTAGGTTTAGGTTATTTAGTTTATTTATATTATTTTGTATTTATTTTAGTTTATTTTATTTTTTTTTTTATTTAGGCTTATTTATTTATTTTTTTAGTTTAATTTATTAATTTTAGATTTGCTTATTTTAGTTTAGGTTTTTTATTTTTGTTTATTTTTTAGGTTTAGGTTTATTTTTTAGTTTAGTTTTTTTTTAAGTTTTCATTTTATTTTTTATTTTTAGGCTTAGGTTTATGTTTTTTTTTAATTTTTTTTAGTTTTATGTTTTATTCTAGATTTAATTTTAG